>VYZP01019880.1:10253-59906 GCA_013400635.1 Hypocryptadius cinnamomeus
CTTTCCAGTTAGCCTGGACTGGGAGAGCTTGGAGATGCTGGGTTCCTAACTGTGTAACCAAACCACAGCCAGAGCAGTCAGCAGTTAATCTGTGCTTGGCAGGCAGAGCTTCCAGGGACAGAATGAATGTATTAGTGACAGGCCATGCACTCATGGAGACTGAGCTTTAAATCAGCCCAGCATTTCAGCAGCTACTTTTATTTCTTTTATTGCAGGAATGCTTTTCATGTACTTAATTTGCTTAAAATAAACAATACTGGCAATTTCCTGTAAGCCTAGAGATTGGTTTTTAAATCTGTGGCTCTGTAGACAAAATATACTTGTCATGAAGGGAAAATGCAGTTGTAATAATCAGCAGGCTGGCATTAGGGGGAGGTTCAGTGATAAAAATGGTTTTGTGGATTTCAAGACTGTGTTTTGAGACTAGCTACTGGAAGTTGTTGAGCACTGGGCAAATAGGAGGTTGAGATCTTTTTGATATAAAGCAGAATTAAATTTGATTTAATACTGCTGACAAGAGCCAGGGTCTCTTACTTGAATTTTCTGATGTTTTTGTATTGAAGCATAAAAAGGATCATCTCTTTGTAATTTGAATATTGAAGGAAAAGGATGCAAATTATGAGATCATGATAAATTAATAAGAACTCTGTTCAGCAGCATCTCCTGTAGACTTTTTCTTTACAATAAACCCTTCTTAAGCTTAATTTTTTTGCAAAGCAGTGTTACAAACGGGCTTTGCTAATCCAGTTCTGACATGATTCCAAGTTGTATTGAAGATCAGAAACACAAAGTGATGAATGTTTATTCTTCTGTAGTAAAGTTTTGTGTTAAAGCTGAGAGCAGTATCTTAAAAGTTGAACTACTTTAACCTTCTTGTTTACTTTCCTCTCAGCTTGGAAGCCCAATAAGTAGAACAAATATAATACATCCACAAGTCTATGTGAGTATACATTTTAATTTTCTTGAAAGCTACTTAAATAAGAGTAGGGAAACTCTACAAGTGAACTGGCTTTCCTTTCCTTCTAGAACCTTTCCAGTAGAAAGGAAAGAGAATTTAAGCAAACAAAATGCACTTTCAAATATTTATGATTTACCATTCCTCACCAGTATAAATGTTTCAAAAATGGGTCTTAAATTCCAGTATATGAATTCTAGCATGTAAACACATACTAAATGTTGTTTTCAGGATCAAAGTGGCAATGACTTTGTGTAATGTAGAAGGTAAAACACCACAGCAGAAGGGCAGCTATGAGTGAACAAAGTATGAATATGTTAAGAAAGCTCCAACTTATTTTTCAGTTTTGACAGCTAGGAATGATGAGTGACTGGTAATTATATGAGGCTGAGACATCATGGATGTATTAAATAATGTAATAGTGAGATGATGTATAAAGTTCTTCTCTAAGGATCTGTATTTCTATTTTTGAGCAATCCAATTTGAACTTGGATTATTTTGAGAAAGATAATGTAATTAGTGATATGTGGAATTGCTTTTTCATAATTTTACTGTGCTTTGAGGAGGAGGTACAGGATTATAAACCACCATTATGAAACTATTTATACACCTGATGAGTCGCACATGGTTGGACTCGGCAAGTTTTTCTCCAGCAGTTAGTGCTTCATAATGGAGGTGTCCCTCTTCTAGATCTATTCATTACCTGAGCTTTTTAATGCTTTTAAATATCTTCCAGTTTTCTTCATTGCCTCCAGTTCGTGTGGTGTTTGAAGTCAGCATGGAGGGGAGCGCGCGGAAGGTGATAACAGTGCGCTCAGCCTTGATGCTGAAGAACAAGCTGGAAATTCCAATGGAGCTGCGACTGGACAGTCCTTCTGCCCCCGACAGTGAGTGCTGTACACTCCTGTCACCCATATTCCTCTAGCATTCCTTATGTACTGTGGGGAATTCAGCTTTCTCCCCAGGAAAACATTACACTGTCTGTAATGCTTCACACCATAGACCTCCCTGGGCAGGATATGGGTCGTGTTAAGAAGAAGACAGTCAACAAGAGACTAGAGAGTCCAGCAGGATTTTCAGTTGTTGATAAACAGGGAAAGCTGAGACTCTGTAAAGATTTAATCTTTTTTCTGTATGTAGCAAAGTTGTCTCTTAAGAAGCAGTTTAGAGGGTTTTGGTGTTACCATGCAAAGGTTTAGTGTAGAAATCTAATGATACATTGATAATCTACCCAAAAGGTTTGAAGAATGAGGTTTTTGAAACAAGCATTTTCACTAAAGAATTTGAGTACCAGCAAGTTTTTAGGCTGTTTCAGATTTACACACTGAAATTAGTCTGCTGCCAGATTGTTAATAGAGCTGAGAACAACAGGTTGGTTTTTGAAACATGCATAAAGCAGGAATTGATTTACATTAAAATTAAACATATTGCCTTAAAAATTTGAGACTCACTACTTCAAAATTTATGGCTTTCAGTAAAGGGGCCTCTTTTGATATGTGTGTTTTCTTCTCTGGTTGCAGAGCCTGTAGTCCTTCCAGCAGTTATGCCAGGAGATTCCTTTGCTATTCCACTACATCTCACATCCTGGCGTTTGCAAGCTAGGCCCAAAGGAAAGGGATTCTTCTTCTGCAAGGCTCCTATTCACTGGACTAATGTCCAGAAGGCAGCAGAGGTGTGCAGCAGCAAGAGGGAGTGTCATTCCATGGAGACTGAAAACAGCCGATTTTTCAGGTAATTAAAGCCTAGTTCTTCTTCTGTAAGCTCTCATAAATGAAATCCTGTGGAAGTAAATAACAGGAAAGAGAATGCTTAGAGATGAAAGCTGCTGCAGTTTAGTGGGATGTTTTATTGGGTCTGTTGAATAGTAAGAAAGCAGTGAAGTGTAGCTGCTCTGTTTCTGCAGGGCTCCTTGAAGCTCCTCTGGCAGTGCCTGTTAAACCTCTGACAATACAAAGCACACTATGAATGTGTATTGTAAAAAAAAGAAAATTCAGAAAATAGAATGTGAACTTGCATTAAACTAGCTGTTCAGTCTCACTTAGGATAATGAGTGGTTTTCCAAAAGAGTGTTCACAAATATTCATTCTTTGTCCTCAATGTCCTCTGCTTGGTTCTGAGGCCAGAAATGTTTCTTCATAGTGAGGACTTAATGGAATTTTGTGGTTTTTCAATATGATTGATTTAGGGCTGCTCTGAATTTGGGAAGTACTAGTATAGGGATATGGAAATTGTGTCAGGAAATGACCTTTGCACACTATATAGTTATTGCTGTGTGTCAGTTTCATAGTTCATTTCCTAATACGCTGTTTTTTAATGTATCACAGGGAGCAAAATATACTAATTACTTAAAATGAAGGTTTACCAACTCAATTTTTCATGTTAACTAATGAAAAACTGAAATGTCAAGTGATTAGAGCCAGGATATATCTACTGGGAAGACGGAGACATTCAGCATTTATGTTTAAGAACATGATTATAATTTACTTTAATGGTTAAAAATCTCTTTTTAGTAGCAGTTAAGAACATGCTTTTGCAAGTTTATGAAAGTTGGTTTTAAAGGTTGTAATCTCTAATAGCCATTTTCTGTTAGGTCTCTGAATAGACCAGTTTTTGGGGAACTAACTTTAGTCTTTGATTAAAATCAGAAAATTCACATTGTCTTAATGTCAGACATAAATACAAAATATCTTATAATAATGTACAAAGTGATTACGTGGAGAACAACTCTAAATGCTGTTTTTTCTTATTAATCCTGAAGTTAGAGCATTTTTGAGGACTTAGTGCAATACTGGGTTTAATTGTTCTGTCAAATTCATTGCTTCTCACATGTGTCGGCATTCCCAGGTTTTGCGTGGCTATAAAGAAAGAAAATTACCCAGATTACATGCCTTCCAGCATATTCTCTGACAGTGCTAAGCAGATTTTCAGGCAGCCTGGGCATACCATTTATCTCCTGCCAACGGTGGTAATCTGCAATCTGCTGCCTTGTGAGCTGGAGTTCTACGTGAAGGGTTTGCCCATCAGCGGGACGCTGAAGCCTGGCAAAGAGGCCGCCTTGCACACGGCTGACACAGCCCAGAACATCGAGCTGGGTAAGGCTCCTGCTCAGGCACCATTTGCTGCTCCTCTCTGTACCCCCAGGAAACTTGTTCTGCAAGGAGCTATGGCACAGAGTGGAAAAATAGAAAGTATTTAAGTGATGATTTCATTGCGTTGCAGAGCTTCTTGTTTTTAATTAAGTGAACGCATTGGAAAAAAACCAACCCAGTATTGCCATCATTCCCCCTGGTTTGTCAGCTGTCACTTAGGATGTTCCTTGTTCAGTTCTTGTTTTCCTGAGAGTGCAAACTGGAAAGAACAGTGGTAAAGAAGGGAATAAATCAAATAAGCTCCTAATATTTTGGGTGGTTTTGCTCTTTTCTTTTTGACAGAAATAATTGGTGTTGAGAGTGTATGTGGAGTTACTCAACACAGGCTAGACCTGTAATGCCAAAAGCAATAATTAGCCCTGAGCAGGGTCCCTTACAGAAATTGTTTTGCTGTTTGTGACTTAAATTGAGGCATTTCTTCATGAGATCAGAGTTTACTACACCGGGCAGATATAAAAGTTGATCAGGGTGAGCTCTACGTAATATTTAGAGAGATCAAGTTATGTGAAACGCCAGCTTAAGTGCTTATCAGAAACTCGTGTTTGTGTGGGTGATGTTTTATTTTGCTCTGCTTTGTTTTGTTTCACAGGGGTAGTACTAGAGAACTTCCCAATCTGCAAAGAGCTGCTGATTCCTCCAGGGACACAAAACTACGTGGTGCGGATGCGATTGTACGATGGCAACAAACGGCTGCTCAATCTGACCATACGGATTGTGTGTCGTGCTGAAGGCTCTCTAAAAATACTCATTTCAGCTCCATATTGGTTAATCAACAAAACAGGCAAGTTCTGTTGTAATCATGAAGTGGGAAATAAGGATTTCCCCTAGTATTTTGGTTTGCTTTCTAGCCAAATAAAGCTTTTAAATGCTACTTAAGAGGAATAAAGGTTGTAAGAATTAGTGTTTTTAATAGTGTCAGCAGTTTGATGCATGTTACAGCAGATAACTTAGACATTGGGTTGCTATATTACAGATTTTCAACATGAGCTGTTGTGCCTCTCAATAAATCAGTATAGATTAGATCACTGTTAAAATTTGTTTGATTTTTTAAAGACTGAAATGCCTTGAGAAGGCAACAGTCTGAATTGCAGTGAGTCTGTGTGAGCTTCCACTGGCACTTTCAGGTCTGCACAGACCAGTCTCATGACAACTGTGAACAGCTGTTTTAAGAAGATTAAGAAGAACTTGAAGGAGAATTCATGCACAGTAATGGCTAAAATACTACCACAAAAATATCTTGGGTTCCTTAATTTGAAATTTTTATAGTTCTCATTTTAATTTGTACAGAGGGGATGTGTAGTTTAACACTCTTTTCTTCTGTGTTCACTTAAAGGATTGCCACTGATCTTCAGACAAGATAATGCAAAAACAGATGCAGCTGGTCAGTTTGAGGAGCATGAGCTTGCTAGAAGCCTCAGCCCACTGCTGTTCTGTTATGCTGATAAAGAACAGCCAAACTTGTAAGTAAGAAGGGCAATCAGGAGGTAGTTTACAAAGATGAAAGTATTAAGATGACCTGTGAAATGATTGTTTTTTAATACTGTGTTGAGCATACTGGATTCTTAGACATTTCCCACTGAAAGCTCCTTGGTTGGCCAATTCTGTTGTGTCTCAATTTATTCCAAATTTTAATTATTTTTTTTTATTTCAAAGATAAAAGAGACACAAATGCTATCATGATTAATCAGTCTGGAAATTGCCAAGCTTTTTACAGGACATGGCCGTTGACTTCTTACCAATGTGTTGAAAGGGCTTATGGCAGAAATGCAGAATGAGTCACTCAGTAAGAGATTTATCATGGCTTCAAATGCTTCCACATCCAGACACAGATGTTCTTTTTCTATCTGGGCGTGGGTTTGATCACCAGCATCGTGTTGCTAGCTGATCCTTCATTTAAATGACTAAACCTTTGTGTTTTCTTCTTACCTTTAGTTGTACAATGCGGGTTGGAAAAGGAATCCATCCTGATGGTATGCCTGGCTGGTGCCAGGGTTTCTCCCTGGATGGTGGCAGTGGTGTCAGAGCCCTTAAGGTGATCCAGCATGGAAACCGGCCAGGCCTCATCTATAACATTGGTAGGTGGTGATGGGAACACTGGAAAACCCTGTGGAACTCTTGGTGAGATGCATCAGTGACACAAGAAACAGAAGAATTGCAGCAGGAAAATGTATCTTCTTAATGGCTTTTGAGGGTCCAGAGAAAATCATTAAACAAAAGATAGTTCTAAGTATTTTTATATCTTTGTTTTGAACTTTTATTAGCTTAAAAATTAGCTTTCAGTTATTTTTAATTTTACATTTCATCATTGAGTGTTAATAATTACATTGTCAAACTGTTCTGTCTGCTTCTATGTTTTTATTCCCCCTGTATGTTAATTCCAAGTACATTCTAAATCCCATGACATTACTCTGATTATTTTGAGTGTGTGTGTACTGTAACTGTTCAGCCATGTGCTGCTTCTCTGGGTTTTGCTTGGTGGTGCCTGCATAGGCTGATGTGCAGGAGTGCAGCTTCTGGACTCCTTGTCCTCCTGGTGTACATGAAGTATAAGCAGGTTTTAGTTTTGAATTAAATGAGAATCTGGAAGTTACACTGCAGTGATTGTCAAGGAATTTTTGATATGTTTAAAGGTGAAATAATTACTTGCATTGATAAACTTGTGATTAGGAATTGGTTTTGGGTTTTTGTCTTCAGTATCTACGTTGTACTTGAGAAACAGAGGGTAACAGATGGCATAAGGTTATATTGACTGTTTAAAATAATGTTCCAGTGCAAGGCAGTTGTATGGCACAAATGCTTCATCTCAAGAACCCAAGAAAGAACTTATGTTCTCTGAAATATACTGTGGGAGCTGTCTTTTTCTTTTGTAAATAATAGCTATATTTTCACCTTGTTTTTATTACTAGGTATTGATGTTAGAAAAGGCAGAGGCCGTTACATTGACACCTGCATGGTCACCTTTGCTCCCCGGTACCTGTTAGACAATAAATCAAGCTACAAACTGGCCTTTGTTCAGCGGGAATTTGCCAGAGGTCAGGTAAGAAGCTTCCTGGTTGTGACTGTTTAGTACAGTACTGTCCTGGTTCAGGGCAAATTTGGGTGAGAACCTCTGAAGGGGCTCCTCTAGAAAGCAGATTCACGTGGCTCCTCCTTCAACCAGTTCGGGAAAATATTTCCTTGGAGAAAAGTGGAAAAAACCTTTTTATTTAATAGGCAAAGCATTCACCAGCACAAAAAATTACCAATACTAAGGAATAAAACCTCTTGCTGCTCCAAAAGAGATGACAAGCTCAGAAAGTCCCCTCCGTGGGCTGTAGCTCGGCTCACTCAGTCTCTTACCAATCCCTCTGGTGCTGGAAATGCCGTGGCCCAGGCTCGGCCCAGTGGGCCACAGTGAGAGCTGCCAGTGCTCTTCTGGGTGTTCAGTCCAGAGCAGGTCTAAACAGCTCCAAAGAAAAAGAAAAGCCACAGTCCAGGGAGCTTCTCTGCCTCAGCTAACTAAAACTAACTAAAAGCAAAGGAGAGCTCTGTCCTGCTGTCTGTCTGTCTCCAGACAGCACAGTTCAGGAGCAGGAATGTGGAGGAGTGAGTGCAGTTTCTGAAAACAAACTGTGTGCTTCTTCTTCCCCCTCTTCGCTCTCAGAACCAGTCTTTAAGGGTGCAAAACCTATTTCTAGGCTAAGCAGACGAGTAGGGATTATGAGCATTATAAAGTCACCCCAGGACTGTACTTAGTCACAGCATCTGCTCACCAAGAGGAGCAGACATTGTTCTTGAAAGTACTGTTGGCTGGTTATGAGGATCTTTCTCATTATTCCAACAGCAGCATCCACCTGACAGAAGAATGTCTGTGTTTGTATTTCAGAGGTGTATAGGTTAATAGTGTATTTTTCTGTGCTGGGATTATTTACCAATTATTTACCAATTTCTGTTCCTAGGGAGCATCCAATCCTGATGGCTACATCTCCACCCTCCCTGGTTCCAGTGTGGTGTTCCACTGGCCACGCAATGATTATGATCAGCTGTTGTGTGTGAGGCTGATGGATGTCCCAAACTGCATTTGGTCCGGGGGCTTTGAGGTCAACAAGAACAATTCGTTCCACATTAATATGAGGTAGCTGTGACCTATAAATCCTCTGCAGCTGCTGTGTTTTGATAGAAGCAGCAGTTTAACCCTGCAGATAATGCAGATCAGAAGTTTACATGTCTTGTACTGTGGTCTTCTTCAGGGACACCCTGGGAAAATGTTACTTCTTAAGAGTAGAAATCACCCTTCAAGGAGCCACGTATCGCATTGCGTTCAGTGACACCGACCAGCTACCGCCGCCTTTCCGCATTGACAACTTTTCCAAGGTGAAAGAACCAAACCCCATCTCTTTCCTTTTCTTAGTAAAAATAGTAGTTCTTCTGTATTTGTTAGAATTGGGAGATGACTATCTTGTGTAATGAGATAAAATGAAAGTCTGTGTATTTTTCTGTAATAATTGTAATTTTCTGAAGTTCTAGTGAAAATTGGTAGTACACAGCTACGTCATGTTGTTCGAATAATAGTGGTAACATTGTGGCTTTAAGGAGTGCTTTAAAAGTCTCTTTTTTAAAAAGTCTCTTCTTTAAAAGTCTCAATTTCTTACAAGGAAGAGAATTATTACCAATGAGAAGGATGATATTTAATCTGTTCTAGTCTCGTAACTTAGATTAGCAGGGTTTGAGATGCTCCATGGGCCTGCAGATATTTTGCAGACATTTCACAGACATTTCACACAGATGGCAGATAAAGCAAAGATGATGTTTATCATCCTTTAAGACTCTCTTTACTTGAGACCTGAATGGAAGAATATGCATATGGAAATGATTGGGAGGGGAAAAAAAAAAGTGATCTGGACATGTTTCAGTCATCAACTCCTGGTAAATGAGCAAATGAAAGCAAAAAATCTGTCTGATGAACAATTCCTGTGTGAACAAACTCCTCTTTCCTGACTGTTACAGGTCCCAGTTGTGTTTAAGCAGCACGGGGTGGTGGAGCCCAGGCTGTCCACTGATGTGAAGCCCATGACCTCTCTGGATTACGCATGGGATGAGCCCATCCTGCCTCCCTTCATCACGCTGACAGTGAAAGGAGCAGGCTCTTCAGAAGTTGTCTGCTGCATGAATGACTTGCAAGACAGCAAACAGCTTTACTATGAAAACTTCATCTATATTGCTGCTACATATACTTTCTCAGGGTAATTCTTGATGTCTTTGATGGAAATACTTTTAACGTTCACATGAAGCTTTTATTAATTAATATCAAAATTTTATTCTCTTTATGGTTACCATTCAGAAGTTTTCACATGGAGTTAAACTTTTGTCTACCTCATAGCTAACAGAAGAAATGCCAAATTCAGAAGCTGTCTGGCTGTAATTTGTGTATTTTACCTCATTTGGACATAGTACCTTTGCTTTAGAGGTGCAGCTTGACAGTTTATTCTGTCACACAGTGAGAAGGATTTAGCATCTGGCATCTGCTGTGACCCCACTATGTGGTCCCAGAAGAGTTGGGATGTTTGGGGTCCCTCTTTGGGGACTTAATGTCTTTTGGTGTATAAAGGACACTTTACCACAAGTCACACCTATTTACAACATGGATGTGAGGTTTAAGCTTGCACTTGTTTATATGCTACTGAAAACAGCTCTGGGAGATTGATACAAAGATTGATTTGTTACTTTCCTCAGAATGGGATAGGAAACTATCTTTTAATTCATCTGTTTTACCTGTGAAGTTCCTAGTTTCAGTGAGAAATCAAAGCCCCTTTTAAGAATATACTCAAGTTACCAGCTTGCCCTGGTAATTCCTAACAAGAGGGGGAAAACCCCCAATATAAATGTTAGCCTGATGGGCTGTATTGGAAGTGTAAACTTCCAGTAGAATTTTGATGCAGATCTAATTCATGCTACAGAAGAAGCTGCTACTCTGAACAAACATGATGCTGTTTTCTTGGTTCCAGGTTACAGGAGCCAAGTGTAAGACCAGTGACTTCAAATAAGGATGCTGCAAATGCAGAGCTTGTCCTCGATGTTTCTCCAAAGACTCAACGAGTTTTGCTGAAAAAGAAGGTACCAGGACACATTTGACTGGTTTTTTTAATAACACTGTTGCTGTGTGCTGAAGTAAAATCAAATGCTGAGAGTAGGACAACTTTAAAAAAAAAAAAAAAGTTCTAACTTTTTAAGGGTAGAGAAAGACTCCAAACTGATAGGTTATTTTGAATTGTAGTGGTGCTTCTGTATCAGACTTTTATTGGGGTAAAGGTAACAGAAAAGAGAACTGGAATAAAGTGGCAAGGAAGGTTGCAAATGCCTCCTAGACAACAGAATATAGTGGTTGTGTGTTGGATAGTCTCAAGAAGTTACAAGGTAGGACATGCTTCCTTTTTGTGAGCATTGTAAGCCAAGTCATCTATTTCTGGAGCTCTTAAGAAATAGAAGCAGTGTTTAAATATTGCTGAGATTAACAAACAGCTTTTAAATGCATCTCTTCATCTAGCTGCTGTTGTGTATTCATTGAATATCAGAGTTCAGCCAGAAGCCTTTATCCAATCTAGTTCCTAATTCTCATTCAGGGCTCTGAAGTTAAATATATACAAGTCATTCCAGGAATTATAATTCAAAGCTTCTGATAGCAAAACAGAACAAAAATATTTGCTCTGTACTGTATTTAAATGTTGAACTTTTCTGTAACAGGAGCCAGGAAAGCGATCCCAGCTCTGGAGGATGACAGACTCAGGAATGCTTTGCCATGAAGGTTCTTCAGTTCCTCATAACCCCCACAAACCTTCTCCTCGCTCCGAGGACTCCAGTATGATTTTAGATATTGCAGGCCTAGCAGCTGTCACAAATAACAGGTATTGAAATACAGCTCCTCAGGAAACTGATGGGGGTTTCTAACAATGTCTTTGAAAACATACTTAATCTGATATTCTCTGAATACAGAAAGACATTGTTCTGAAGGAATATGAAAGAGCTGGATTCTGTCTGGTTTTATTAGAAAATCTCACTGTCACCTGTGTGACTTGGAAATACTTGTAAAAGCATGGCTGATGCCTTTTCAACTGGTGACTCTTGACAGAGCACTTCAGAAGAGAGATTAGGAAAATGAGCTGGGGCAAAATAAATGTTCATCATTAACACAAGTGCAGAGTAAAAGTTCTGAGGAGCATCCTCTGAGCACTGAGGCTTCCCCTGCAGGTACGAGCCCCTGATGCTGAGAAGGCCGGACCAGCGGCGCAGCACGACCCAGACGTGGAACTTTCAGGATGGGAAGCTGACCTGTGGTATCCATGGGCTTGTTGTCCAAGTCAGTACTGATTATATGTCAAATCTGTTTTGTTTGTTGCTGATGTAGGTGACAGAGTCATTTGGGCTTAGTATTGAAGTGAACTAAAAGCTTTTTGACAAGTTCAGAACACAGAGCAAAACAAACTTGTGCAAGCACCTTATGTTTTAAGTTTATATTTGAATGTTCTTACTAATTTAAAATAATTAAAGATCTTGCACTATTAATTAGAAATTAGAAAAGTATTTTCGTTAGTACCATGATATTGCATTGATCATTTTACTGCAGCATAGTAAATTACTACTTGAAGCAACCAAAACAGTTCTGTATTGCTGTCTTTAGACAGCAAGAAGTAAGGATTGACTCAGTAGGGATTTACATTCTCATGTGCAGGTCCAGAGTTTGTCTTCTAAAAAGCTTCCTATCATTTTGGAAGACTTTTCAGGAAGGACTTTCCAATGTCCCTTGATGATGTGATAGCTTCAGTTTTAAGCATGTAGTGGGAGTACTTAATTCCTACTTAATTATTGATTACCCACCTAATTATCAATTACTTAATTATTGATCTTGGCTGCTAATTAAACATGAGTTCGTAGAAACTTCAGTAATATCAAGTAAAATGCTGCTGGACTGCTCTTCTTTTAGTTCTGAAGAATAAGGAGAGGAAAGTAAAATACCATTTAAAATTAATATATGTAAATAGTTATCTGAAGTGTTTACCTATCACTTAATTACTTAATGTTCTTTCCTTACTTTTCCTTTCTCCAGGCAAAGGGAGGAATACAGGGTCTTCATGATGGAGCTGAAGTTGTTCTCGGTCCTGATAACTCACTTGAACTTTTGGGGCCAGTTCCACCTGAACAGCAGTTCACAAACCAAAAGATGAGGCCTGGCTCAGGAGTACTGGCTGTGAGAGTCATCCCAGATGGGCCAACTAGAGTTCTGCAGGTGACAGTCCTTCATTAGCTAGAATCTAGTTACACTCTTTGCTTATACTGGAAATACTCTTTTTCTGTGTTACATCTTTAAATCCTTATGAAAAGCTGCCTTTATAATGACATGAAAGGGATGGGGATATCATAAACCAGAAGTAGTACAAAAGTTTCCTTGTCCTAAATTTTTTAAAAAGATAATTTGCTAAGGTAGGATGATGTAATTGTTATTTATATATATGAAAGGGATCACTGTAGTAATTTATTTATCATTGTATTTAAATATATGAAAGGGATCATTGTAGTAATGTATTTGTTTTCAGATAACTGATTTTAACCAACGTAGAAATGATCGTTCATTCAGTGAAGGAGAACAACTTCCAGTTTCAGAACAAGATCTGCGCAAGTTGAAAAATCCAGATACAGAGCAGGAATTAGAAGTAAGAGATGATAACTAGTACTTGTCTTTTTTATTTTAATTTTCCTTTCTAGATTTCAGGAGGGGGATGATGGTCAGTAACCTCTCCTAATGATGACCTCGTGTTATGAACTTTAGATTTTCCTGCTACAGCTTCTAGTTCTTAGAATTTGGGTTAATATGTCTTAACCTTCTTGAGTCTAAGAGTAATTGTTAAAGAGCTGCTCAGTCTCTCTGGAGATGATCCTAAAGAAATAATTTCTTTGCAGAAATGTGTATTTGATATCACAGGTTTTTTCAGTGCTGGTTTGTTAGTGGTGGGTTTTTCCCCTTCTTTTCTCAGGTGCTTGTGAAACTGGAAGGTGGAATAGGATTGTCTTTGGTCAACAAAGTCCCTGAGGAGCTTGTGTTTGCAAGCCTCACCAGCATTAATGTCCACTACACTCAGCTCTCAACTGGTCAGGTGCTAGAGCTCAGTGTGCATGATATACAGGTATTTGCTGTTTTGAAATAAATTCATTTATTCAAGGGTCTTCTTCAGTTTTTTTTGAGTCATAATAGGTTTGAAAAATGTTTAGAGCAATGACTGAGGTTTTAATTCCTAAATATCACTGGAGTTTCAATTCCATTTTCTGTCCATTGTGTAGGTTGACAACCAGCTTCTTGGCACCACACAGCCTTTTATGCTCTTTCTGACACCCAGGAGGAGTGAGAATGGGCCCCTGGACTCTGCACCTGCTGTGCAAGTCAATGCCGTGAAATTTCCCAGTAAAAATGCACTGACTGATATATACAAGGTAAACCACAATGTTTTGTTTGTGTAACATAGGTATTACTTTGCTTAAATGACCTTTCCTGTTCTTAATTTTTACTTGTAATCTGAATTTAATGGTTTGTGAAATACACTTTGTTGAATCAATTCTGAAGCTGAAAGGACACAGTGTCCACCTTCTCATGTTTGCAGTGTTTAAAACTATAGTACAGTGATGAAGAGGGTAATAAGTATGTTTAAAAATGTGACATATCAGACAGACCCCTGTCTGTCCATGTCTCTGACCTTACTTTTCAATACACTTCTTCTCTCCTGAGAACTGTAGCACAGTGAACCAGAATATCTGTGTTTTGCTCTTCAGGAGTTGAATACAAGGTTATGAGTTCTCTGTGGTAAGCTGTTGTCTTGCTTCATAAACCTGGTTCTGTGCACTGCAGTCATTTGGCAACATTAGTTGTAAATTTATCCACCAATTGTGGTATGTACTGTGATGGCAAAACTGAGTTGGTTGTCAGGACTTACTTTCTCACCTGGAATCTTCACGCATGTATTTTGACTCTGTTCTGAAAAGCAGCTGATTTTAGTGTTGGAAATGCAGCTAAGATTTTGAAGTGTTAGGATTAGGTAATTAAGCACCATGCCTTCCATAAAATTGAAATAATCATCATTAGTTGTAGATAACTTGAAGTGAAGAAAGCTACCAAAGATATTTTGAAGGTGGGAGTCTTGCTACAAATCCATGAAATTGAAAATATTCCACTGAAATAGAGCACGTTGTCCTTTCTAATAGCTTACATGGGTTATATATCTGGTGTTAATGCTGTAAACTGAGACTTGTTTATCTCTGTAGCATCTGATGATCACTGCCCGAAAGTTCACAGTTCAAATTGAGGAGAAACTGCTTCTGAAGCTATTGAGTTTCTTTGGCTACGGCCAGTCGGAATCAGGTGTGGTATAAAATTGCACAGCCCAGTTTTACAATGTACAGAACTATTATGATCTTTGTGTATAGAGTAAGTAGAAAACACCAGCACACTCTTGGCTGTGTGGAACCTCCCACTCTTGAACAGAGCTGGAAATGCCTCAGTGGTCCCTGTGAAGCTCTTCATGGTGTTGTGCCTGTTGCAGAGCTCGGGTGATGGCCCAAGTACAGCCTGTCTCTGGAAGGAGTTCAGTATTCATTTTCAGTTCCTGTATCTGGATTCATCTGAACTGGGATAAAAGAAATTGTGTTATTAATTTAGCAAGCCACTCTGTTTAGTGACTTGTTTAGTTTGTTTATTTAACCCAGGGCTAGAAGTGGGATCTGTGTTAATTTGTTCCCTGGGCAGTTCCTCTTGCTTCACTGCAAGAAAATTTTGTCTGACCTTTTTTGTGGCATCCATACCCCTGGTTTTAATTGTAATGTAAGTTTTCTTTCATTCACTGAGGCAAGACAGACCTTTTCAATCTTCTGATCTCATAGGTGCTATTCTAATCCTCCTATTTTGGTGTTTATCTGTGCTTTGGAAACTTTCTGAAATGTTTGTTTTGGAGTGGCAATTGAAAAAGTCACTTCTATTATGCAGTAGCCTGTGTACTGTTACATAATAACTGTCACAGGAAAAGAACTATTTTTGGCATGATTCCAAATGGGGCCAAGCCTACAAATGATGCTCCAGAGTTCTGTCTTGCTAATCCACAGTATCCTCTGAATTGTCTCTGGAAAAATAACAGTATTGCATTTCACAGAGGACTTTCAAACTTAAATCTCTAGTGATGAGGAAGAAGTACAAATTTTGGGTTTTGCTCTTAGCCTTTTAACTAATCTCCCCTTTGTTCTGGTTTACCCTGTTCCTTTTGCTCTTTTTTTCCTTACATACTGTACATTATTTGTAGTTTATCTGCTGATGTCATCCTAGATTCAGACAAAAATAATTTTCTTATTTGTAGTTAGCATGTTTTATTGTTCATAAGTCAGAGTTCATAAGACTAGGTCATCTTTCATCTTTGCCCTGCTTCCTCACACCACCCAGGTGCTTTTACAAATAACGTGAGCCTGTTAATATCAACCAAATTTGAGTCACTCTCCATGTAAATTGATTTATTGGATGTCTTCCATGTAGGCATGTTGGCCATTGTGTAGTGAATATGTGAAAGCTTGCTTTGTACATTATATTCCTAGTTAAGTGTGTAAGGAATTACAGAGAGTAGAGAGGGGAAAACAGACTGTAAGAGCACGACTGCACAGGAGGAACATTGCATAATCATGTGTTATCTCCTTGTTTCTGTGTGCTGATAAAGAGAAATTAGAGGTGAGATTAAAAGCTCAAATAACAGGTTTTAGAGATGCAGAGAGATCTGACAAAAATTCTTGAGCCTCAGAGGTCAGCTTCATGTCACAAGGCATGAGTAATTTTGCTGGCTCCACCAGCAGTCACACATACTTTTTATTTGTGCAGAGGATTGTTAACTCTTAACAGAGCGTGCATTCCTAACCCCATATTTATTTATCTTTAATTGGTTCTGATTCCTGTGTTTTGTCTGGATGCAGAGGTTGAAAATTATGATGAAAACCTCCATGAGAAGGTTGTTGAACAAGGCGGAGCACAAAAACGATACTACTTTGAAAATCTGAAAATCAGTGTGCCTCAAATCAAGTTGAGTGTCTTCACTTCCAACAAGCTCCCTTTGGATCTCAAGGTACACCAGTGCATTCCCAGGGTGGGCTTGCAGTAAAGAGGAGGAAAAGGGAACAGATGCTTTTACTTAACACTCGCAGTTTCCATTTACTCCTGCATTATCCAAGTTAAAAATAATAGAAGTTCCAGCAACTTCTGACATTTAATTTGCATAATTTCCAGTCTCTTCTGTAATAGTCTTTCATTTTTGTAATTTCAGTTGAAACACAGCCAACTGGACCTAATGACTCGCTGCTTTACAAAGGACCTTAGTTACAATAATGGAAGTGTAAAGAGCTTAAAGGGAATTACTGTCTTAAAATAAGAAGTTATTCAACTTCTTTGACAAATACAGGACAACCCTGAGTGTTTTCATCCAAAAAATGTTGTTTCATTGGAATTGAAGAATTTGCATGAGGACTGTGCAATATAGTTGAAAATTAAAGTGAACTGAGATTGAGTATGAACTTAAAATAGGTGGGGAGTCTGGTCTTTTTCATATGGTCATAAATCTGGCACAGTTGGGAAGTGAACCAGGGATTCCAGATTATGGCCAGAACATAATCTCATCCAGTGTTCCCAGATCATGTGTTAGGACCTTCCTGGACACAATCAAGTGGCAGCAGTCAGTTGCCACTTCAAAAATGATTAATTTAACATTTCAGTCAGAAATACTTCAGTTCTCTCTGAGCTAATACAACTACTTCCCTCCAAGGTGGGAGAGTTGAAACAAAACCAACCAGCCAAACCATAAAAAACCCTCCCCATTGTGGAGGAACTGAGCTGCTGCCTTTTCAAAAAACCAAAAGTGAGAGACCAGCTGGGTTTTTTTGTCCTTGATATTAAGGACATCATGATGAGTAAGCTTCTGAAGAAGTTTAGTGTTGTGTAATGAATGTCTGTCATGGAGTCTTACCAAGATGATCCAGAAGATCACCAGTGTATTCTTTTTACCAAATCCTTGTGCCAGGGACAGTTCAACAGCTAGTTGGGGTATTCCTTGGCTGTGATATTCCTAGCTATAATACTCCTTAGCTGTGATATTCCTTACTGCTAAATAATAGCAGCTGTGTCCTGAATATGTAGTTGCACTTCAGCTTCAACATGAATACCCTTGTAATTCCATTAGGTGAAATGCAGACTGAGGAAGCAGAACTAGTGGTGAGTGCCTTTAAGAACCCAGCACTGTGCATTGTTCTGTTTGGATTTCCTACCACCCTTGGTATAGGATTGCACATGGATCCATCTTGGCAGCATTCCCAAGAGAAAACTTGGCATATACATTTTTCCCCATAATGCTAACAATCCCTGCATGTTCTGTATATTGACTTTCACAGAAAGAGTTCAATTCATTTCTGTAGCCCAGGAGAGTTCAGGGTAGGAGGGAGAGAATAATCACAGTAGAGCCTTTGTGGAAGTTTTTCTAACTACCTCTAATGTTTCTGGCTTGGACATGGCTGTCTGGTAATTTGGTGTAGACAGATTATTTTTATTAGGTACCAGTATTAACAAAGTTGTCTTATATAATATCTGATAGTTAAACAGGAAATTACTTCCTACCCAAGTGAATAATGAGGACTACTCTGGTTGGTCATCCATTTGCTGGAAAAATAAATAGCTCTTTTCGTACTCACAAACTTAACTCAGACCTGTAACTTGCCTTAATTGCCTGCAGATGGCACAAAAACTCGTGTTCCTTATACCAGGCAGCTTTGGTGATTAATGTGTAAAGATAAAACATCAGTGTGAAGCTTCTTGCCTTCTTCACAGTGTCTGATGTTGGTGAGTGTGCAGATGCCATTATCAAGACCTGAAGAAGAAGGGGCCTCTTTCTGTCTCAAAAAATTAGTTTCCTTATAATTTTTTTCCAAATTATTTTATTTACATGTGTCTCTATTTAGATGTATAGCTTGTCCACCATAACTGTGGGTTTTTTATGTATAAATTGTACAAAGTACAGATGGCCTATGAGCTAATTACAATCTTAGTTTTCTTCCTTGAAAAATAATAGGAAATGCTAGTTTAAAGAATTTCTTTAGACCACATAATGTTAAGAAATGAGCCTCAGGCTTACAGGAAATTATGAATGTTATTCCAGCTCGTCCTGACATTTAATCCCTTCACAGAAGTTCAGCAGGGTGGAAAACAGCCAGTTTTGTCAAGGAAATTCATTTAGGCTTGGAGTTTAATTGAACATTAGAAAAATATAGCCAAGTTGTGTATAGAATCTTAGACACATTTTGGTTTGAAATATTCCTATCAAGTGTGGGAAACAGATTGCATTGGAAACCTAGTGACTCTTGAGTTATAGAAGAAATTAAGAAATGCAGTGCTAAGCTATCAATGCTTAGAATTTAAAGGTTTGTGGGTAGCTGCTGTCTATATCAATAAAGTGTCCACACTGCAGTGGTAGAGAACTCCAGCAGCTTCAGAGAATTTTGGTTTGTTACCCATTTAAAGGATGCTGTGATTGAGAAGCAGAGAGAAGAATTAAAATGGCAATATCTTTTATTTACTCAGGCATTGAAAAGCACACTGGGGTTCCCTCTGATCCGATTTGAAGATGCTGTGATTAATCTGGATCCTTTCACTCGGGTCCATCCATATGAAACTCAGGAGTTCATCATTAATGACATTCTGAAACACTTCCAGGAGGTCAGTGTGATTCAGGTTATGTTGTGGCAAAGGTTGAACTTCTCCTGGTTGAGGAGTTCTCCACTGAGGATGTGGGAACTCTTTCCTGACTATCAAGTGTTAGTGCTGTGTGGCTTCTTTGGTCTATGGAGAAGTAGTATCCCAGAAGAAATCTAAGAATACACTGCATTTTAAGATGAAACTGTTGTTCATTTTACTGGTATTTGTGTGTTGATTTCTCTCATAAACCTGCCTGGGTTGGCATAAGCTTCTGTTGTGGGTGGGATGGGTTTTTTTTTCCCTCAACCTTGCTGGTGTAAATGTGATCCATAAGAAATACTTCATTCTTCCTCTTGATTTTACAGGAGCTGCTGAGTCAGGCAGCAAGCATCCTAGGTTCTGTGGATTTCCTTGGCAACCCTATGGGTCTACTGAATGATGTTTCAGAAGGTGTTACTGGACTTATAAAGTATGGCAATGTGGGTGGTCTCATCAGAAATGTCACTCATGGAGTATCAAACTCTGCTGCAAAGGTAAAAATTGTGATATTAAAGTTTGCTATAACAATAAGCAAAAAATAGGCAAAAAGTCAAATGGAATATTGACCATGCTTAAATTGCTTTATCTTTGTTTTGTAAAAATGGTGTTTGAAGTGTAGATTTTGTTAAATGCTTTCTATACATCCCAGGGATGCCAGAAACAGGAGTCAGTGAACCACTCAAAGCCCTATTATTGCTGTACAGATACTTGCAAGTTAAATCAACAGCTAACCAAAGTGAGAAATAATTTGCTCCTACATGCAAATGAACAAAGCTGTGTTATATTATGTATATAATCTACATAGAGAGAGAGCACTAGAGAAAGGTGGAGTATTTAAGGGGTTATTTAGTATAACAGGAGTTGTTAGCTGTTATTTTTGAGAAGTGATTAAGCTGATGTGAATAGCAATGATTATGCTGACACTTGAGGTTTGGAGGGTTTTGTGCCACATAGCAACAAACTAAAGAATTTCCAGATTGCTTTGTATTTATCTGTAGTTTATTTCCAAAGTCTCTGCATGGTGAACATTCTTTTGTCCTTCCTGATAGCTGAAAGAATTCAATTATATCAGTGAAAATAACTGTATTTAGTGCCCAAGAGAGGGATGATCTGAGGCAGGAGTCAGAAACAGGAAGTAGTTTGAATTGTGGTTGATGCTATACTTGATAGTTAGCAAACATGTTCTTGAAATGTTTTGTTACATACATGGTGTGTCAGCATGAGTCCCTTCATGGGTACAACTGCAGTAATACTTTTTTGACACAAGGACATGTTGGTAAGTTTGGTTTTGTGAAATTCTTTACTTTCTATTTTTATCATTTTCCTAACAGGTAACTTTGTGTGTATTGTCATGCTTCATCTTTTAATAACCTTTCCCATTTTTTTGTATACAAGGAAATCTGCTTTTTCCCTTCCTTAGTGAAAAAAGGTAATTCAGAAGATGTGAAATGCAGAGTCTGTATAATTACAGGGAGGTCAGGACTAGCATTATCAAACCTAGTCCATCACCCAGTGCAGAGCTGGACCTGACCCAGAGAGCTGAGCCATGAGGAAAGATGATATGCACATTCTCTGTCATAGTTACCTTGTTTGCAGCATTAGCCTATTTTGCACAATTTCAAGAAACTCAAACAAAATACTATGTTGATATTCCTGCTTTGATCTCCTAGTAGGTGGTGCTGTAATTCTCAGCACTGCAAATACAAGCAGTCTGGTAGAAGATTTGCTGAGCTTCTGGAAGGCAGCTGTATCTGTCTGCAAATGAGTACTTCTGTCCATGCTTTGTCCTCATGGTGTAGTCTCTGGTGACCCATCCACTCCACCCAATCGAGTATGTTTCTTTAGAGTTTCCTTTCTATAAAGTGGTGTTTCCTCATTGCAGTCACATCTGCAGCAACAGTCTCATAAATCTTCCTTTAAAAGGCACGAGCCTTCCTCTGTTTCCCACAAGGGCAAGGTCATTCTTTGAACTTTGGAGTCATTTGTAACCAAGGGGTTTGTGAAGGAAGGTTTTCAAAGGCAGAAGGGCAGTTGGATGCTGAACTCCTTTCAAAATTCAACAGGAGCTGAGTGCCTGCTTCCCATTTATACCTTTGAAAATCACCCCATGTACTATTTATTGTCTTTCCAGGTAGTTTTTTCTTTCTCCTTGATATATCAGAAATGTCTCTGTGATGCAAGTCTCACACAGTTCCCTTTTCACAGCTTTTTATATGGTTTATGCATTTGTCCTTTTGGAACAAGGAGAGACGTCCATAATTTAAGAAGGCTTAGTAGTACATTGTGGAGCTCCTTGATTAATCCTCTTTCCAAAGGTTGAATCTTAATTCTGCTGCATAGAGGGCAATGGTAAAAAAAGGCTCAAATAGGCAGGTTGAATTCTTCCTTATGTGTTGCACTGCTTTCAGGCATTTAAATCTGCTCGAAAACTAAGCCAGGAGTGTCCATAGGATAAAAAAATTGGCATTTCAAGTTCAGTTTGGGATATGTTATGTTCATGGTACAACAGAAATTTGTCTTTTACTTTCTGTTCTACCTTCTTTGTGCCTTATGAGTGTGTCTAGGATATGTAAGGTATTGGTAAAGAAAATTATGTGGAGAGAAAAAACAGTTTGATTTAGTCAAGAGAAACAAAACTGAAACAATAGGTCATTTTCATCTTGCTGTTGGTGCTCCAGGAAGGTATTTTTAAGTATATTTTCACTGCATAAATTTTCACCTGATTCAGCTGTGCCACAGAGGGCTCTTGAATTTGCAGCTAATTCTGTGGATCTGGTAACTATAGCAGCCAAAACTAGAGGAGTCTGTGTCCTGCACAGGCACTGAGGGCTGGAAAAAATCTCCATTTTGGTTGTTTGTCTACCTGACTTATGAAGTGTCTAAAATAAAAATCTATTCTAGATTTTAAGATGAGTTAGCTATTAAGGTGTGAGTAGATAGATAAACAAAGAGTAATGCTATAATCATGGCTTTTAAAGTAACACTGCTCAACTGAATCGAGAAGTAAGCCATTGGAGTTGTGTCTGGTTTTGTCATTTTATTGCTTTTCTATTTTATAGTTGTGCTGATTATCCCTGTAATGGCTTTTCCATGCATTTCAGAGCATGCAGTGGGTAATGCCTTCTTTCAAGTGGAGAGCTGCAGTGTATTTAAATTGGCACAAAACCTTAGGTTAAATAAAGTTCACTACAGACAGTTTTGTAGTTTTTATCCCTTGGAGATTCCAAGTTCTGTATTTTAAAAAGTTCTTTGATCCTAAATATAGACACCAGAGGGAATTACATTCCCTCTGAATGGAGCCTTCTATAGTTGCCATATGCGTAGAAATGTCTCACATTCTTGGCATCCACACTTTTTTTATTTCCCCCGTTAGGCATGACAGAACTAAATCCTGAATTTCCCCTGTTTCAGATGTGTTTCAATTAGAAATGAATATTGAACACTGAATTAGCAGCTGAACAAAACTGTTCTGTAGCTTGTGTTCTCCAAATGGAAAAGTAAGCGTGGTTGTATCTGTTACTGGCAAATAGGTGTTATGCTGACATAGTGAAATTCCTGGTGGTAAAGGATTGAGAAGATTCACAACTTGTCAATACTGTATTTTAATGTGTCTGATTTCTTTCTACCTCTACCACAAATTCTCTTATCTTTTAGGAATTATGAGCAAACAGTAGTGTAGCTGTTATGACTCTGTTAGGTCATAGGATATAGGATGGAAATAATTGGTGTGTATCTCCCTTCCTCTTGAGAAAAAGAATTTAATGAACTTCATGAAAGAGCTTAATTTTCGTAGTGAACTTTGAAGTTTCCATTTTAATTAGGCTTCTTAAGGAAAGGTAAGCCATCAGTCACAGCTGCATTTCCCTGTTAGGATTTTGGGAAGCATGCAGGGTTCTGGGAGTTTTTGGGAAGCATGCAGGGTTCTGGGATTCTCTTTGATACTCTGCTTCCTTCCAGAAGCAGTCAACTGTGATGCCAAAACTTCCTAGAGCAGAGTTGCAGCAAATTGCATTTGAGTGTCTGTTTTCTTTTATGGCTGATGAACTTTTCTGCCCTGGATTTTCATTCCATCTATTTATTTCAGCTGGGTTCAGACTGATGGCAGAGGTGCTTAGGTGCTTAACAGAGATAGGAAAGAAGTGAGGTGTTAGAACCAGATTAAGAAAACTTTAAGGCTAGTAAGGATGCTCCAGGTGAGTGTTTGGCCTGGAGGCATTTGTAGAACAGGAGCATGAAAGCAACACAAAGGGAAATGGAAGTTTTAACCCTCCTTGTAAGATAAATTAAAGCAGAATCTCAAGTGGTTGGCAGTGACAGGAAGATAAAGATAACTGAATGGAAAATAAAGAGGAAGTAATAAAGTGATTATTTAAAAACAAATCTTGACCAAGTGTTTGACTTGCATGAATGTTAACTTTAACAAAGTTGGCAGTAAATACAATGAGAAGTGGCTGTAACAGAGCACAGAAGGAAGGTGCAGTTCGAGCAGGCTCTACCCAAAACAGACACAAAGGCTTCTAAAACAGTCAAAGCTGATGATTCCTTTTTTTTTTAAAGTTTCTTAGTTCATTTAACCAATCACTCCTCTTTGATACCATCCAGAAGCAACAACAACTACCATTCTCCCATCTTGGGACTAACTGCAGTTAAGCTCTAGCAACATCAAAATGCCAAGGAAGTAGCTGAAAATAAAATCATACCTTGGTGTCAGGGAACTTTTAACAAAAGCCTTTGTATATGAAGCCTGAGAAAGAAATACATGGTAGTGTTTTCCTCAGAAGAGTCTTAAACAGAATCAAGTGATGCTGTAGAAAGGTCATGGTGGTGTTCGGGTTCTGAGTTTGCTGAGTGTCCTACTGCTCTATATGTTCATGGAATTTGTTTGATTCCTTGCTCTTTTCCTTAACTCCTAAGAGCAGAATGTGTGTGGTGAGTGTCAGTCTCACTGGATAAAGGTGAGGAAGGCCAGAATACATGTCATCCTCCTGGGCAACCTTACAGATTAGAATTTGTGCTTCCCTTCAGGAAAGCTGGCAGTCATCCCTTACAAAGGGTAGTTGAGGTATTGAAATAGTGGGATTTACCATAATTTTTTTCTATTCCAGGTGATTTATACAGTTTGAGTCAAATGTAGCTTTTTTTTTGCATTTTCTTCTGTGTAATCTTTATCTTTCCCAGTGTAGCACAGAGGCTCCTGCAGCCTGTCCAGGTGGCACTGCAGATCATCTTCAGTTTAACTTGCATTTCATCCACAGATTTGCAGGTTCACCTGAGCAGTGGGAATCTGTATCCAAATGTGTAGATTATGAGGTGGAAACAATTGAAATTCCCAGGCAGAAATGCTGAGTACATGAGGGATATTACAGATGAGGCCATTTCCCCATTTCCTGCCAGTTTGAAAAGACAGCAAGTTTTATGACCAATTAGTGGCAATCAAAAGCCATGGAAAGTGTCAGTTTTAATGTGCAGAACATCTGGTATCTGTAACTAGTATCTTTGAAAGAGGTTTTGGGATAAAGGATCATCTTTGAGAAGTTTGAAGTATTTCTTCCTGGTTTTCATTTTTACCATGGGATAAAATGTGTGTGGCCAGCATCTAGGTTAAAAGTTTTCTTCTCAATTTGGTTTAAATTCAGCCTTTCTTTTACAAAGCTTCTTGCACAAAGTGAACACACTTAACTCCAGTGTATTTTTATGTGGAGAAACGGGTATGGGTAGATTGAACAGAAATGGTGATATATTCTGTGGGAAGAACTGCTTTAATGTGGACTTAATGTCCTAAATGTACCCCATTCAAAAGCAAAGTACACATTGGTGGCAGCTTTGGATGAGCCTTACCCAGGAGAAATTGCTCAATTGACCATGAGAGTCCTGTAACAATGCAGCGACTGCATACATGGAGATGCACAGCTGGATAGAGGAATGTACAGGTGACCATTTGACAATTGAAAAAAAGAGAGATTAGAGAGCTTTAGGTTTTACACCAGCTTTAGAGCTTCATTTCAGAGGGGTTTACCAGCTGATTTTCCTGTAAAATAAAATGCACTGTTCCTGTTTTGCTGACTCATTGGAGAATTCAAGTGAGCAAAGGAGAATTTAAAATGAGATGTGCGAAGAGTTGCCAAGTCATAAACTGTGACACTGGAAATAAGCATTTATCATAGGTGAAATGAAATTGAGTTTTAACCTGCAATTTTTGAGTGGTTACACATCAGGAAGACAGGCACATCTATCCCATATATCACCATTAGCATCTGAAGGAGAAAAAATGGGGTGTGGGTTTGAAATTCATCATTTCAGTCTTGATAAATGGCTGACTGCACCTCCCTACTGTGTATTTAAAGTTGTAGAGTTGAGTAGAATATTAAATAGGGCAGACTTACACAGCTAAGGAACTTCAAGTTTATCCATGAGGAGTGAAAATAGTGTTTCTATGTCCAGGGGAGAGGGCCAAGCTGTACCAGGAGATCCAAACAGCTCAGAGTTATTCACTATTTACACACACACGCGCAAACGATGGCAGGTCCGATTAATGTGCTTGCATGGGCTTTCCTTCAAAATATCTAGTAGAACATGGAAAGCCTGTTGGTTTTTAAACAGGAGGTTCTTTCAGATCCCATGTGTGGTCACAGGTGGTCACGGCATAAAAAGAAATTGTCTGGAAAGAGCCTAAGTGCTGCAGTTAGTGCAGATGGAAATGCTTTTGGAAATCACAATCAAGAGAGCCGGTAAAGATGATGTTAAAACCAAACCTAACGTGGTCTCTCTTTGTTGTTACCTATTAACTCAAGATCTAACTGGATCTCTTGAGGCTTTTTCTCTGATTTTCAGTTATTGAGGGGTTTAGGGAAGGGGGTGAAGGAGGGCAAATAATTCCATTCCCAAAAAATAAACAAACATGAAGACCTTCAGGTTTGGTAAGAGTTAAGGCCGGGGGGAGGGGAATTATCTGTTAAGAGTATTAGTTGTTTAATAAAGCACAGTTGTCCTCCAGATGAACCCGCCAGTGACTCCGCAATTGGGGTCATTCCAAGTTCATGCTGTGGACTTTTGACTGCCTTCTGTGTCTGTGAAAACAGCCGGCGGTTCCTGCAGGGATCACTCATTCAGCCCTGTAACACAAAACTCTTGCCAGCGGGCACCTGCTGGGGCGGCTTCCCAGGCGGTCCCGGAGGGAAGCGGCCGAGCTCCGGGGCACGGCGGGCTGGGAGCAGCGGGGCTCCCCTGGGACACCCGGCTAATCACAGCCTCACATCGGGGGTTCCCGCGGCCGCCAGCAGCCCTTGTCAGGATGCATTAGCGAGCTCAGTTAACGATGGGATGTGAGCTAATTAAAGCTCCTTTACTTTGGGCATATGACAGAAATAGGGGTGGGGAATGCTGCAGGGAGTCTCAAGGAACTTGTTTGTTCGGTAGGAAAAGCCGTGGGCTCCTCATGGTTGTCAGTAATTTGGAGAGGGTCAAAGTTTATGTTGCTCTGAAAATGAGAAGCTGATTATCGCTTTTTGCTGATTTAGTATTTTCCAAATTAAGAGTGTGTTGGTGCTGTTCAGAGTGCCAGGACTCGTTTCTCTGCACAGTTTGGCTGGGTTAGAAATGCCTTGGAGGCTCAGCCTGTACTGTCCTTTCTGGTTAGGACTGGATTGAAGGGTTGACTTGGTCTGTCTTGATGTGTAAAGGAAAGCGTAGAAGTCTAGAGCATATAAATACAACTGAATTCACAAGGAAGGTGTAGAAGTCTAGAGCATATAAATACAACTGAATTCACAATCTTCCCAGCTAAAATTCCCCAAGTAATTTTTAAGAGACTGACATGGCAAAAGTACTTTGGGGAACAGCTTCAGATCAGTAGGCCTTTGAAACCTGACAAACACCTGTTATGTTTTCAAATAAAGGCATTTTGCTTTTTAGTCCCAGTATAACACACCATTGACCACAGTGATAGGAAGGGAGGAAGCTGTGTTTGTTGTCTGTGCCTACTGATGGCCAATTTGTAAAATTAAATATATACTGCTTCTACTCTATAACAGTGTGTGTACTGATGAGCAAAAAAGCTGCTGTAAAAGTTATTTTTATGGTAAGTCACAGAAATATATTACATATCAATCCTGAGACATTGCAGTAAAAGCAGGGAAATTTAGGCTGCAGAATTTACAGGACAATTTTATCTGTCCCACTGCACCCAGTCCATGTGTATATCCAAGAATCTGGCAGGGGTTTTTGATTTTTGTACTTTCCAAAGAATAGCAGCAAGATTAGAGGATGACCTTTTTTAACCACAAATCCTGACAGTATATATATATATATGTCTCCTTAGGCTGGAACATGTACATTGTGAGGATTTTTTGCCTCCATAGGCAAATGCTTGATTTGTAACTGTTGCAATTTATCAGATATCAACATAAAAACAGACATCAGCATAAAAATTGGCTTCCTCTAAAATACCTTTAACAGGTTGTGGAGTTGTTGGAATAAAGGTGATTTTTAATGATATTGCTACAACACAAGTGACCACGAATGATTGAACTCCTTTCTAAATGAGTTTTGCAAAGCAAAGATAAGAACCAAATAAACCCTTTGATTTCTGATTTAAACACAGTTCATTGTGAGGTTTGCACAGAAATTTTAAGTGATCTATATTTAATTTCATCACTTTCTCCCTTAACATTCCATCTTGGAATGTTCTGCTTTGCTCAGTCAGTAATATTTGTAGTTGTACCATTCTCTGGTGCTAGAATTACAATGGAATGTTTGGACTCAGGTCATAATTGTGTATTTATCCTTTTGGGATGTCCTTAGAGAACCAGGCAGTGCCAAGAGCTTAAAAAGACTTTAAAAGATTACTTAAAACTTATTTCCATGCTGTGTGCTTCATGCATCTGACTTAGAGGGAACAAGCAGTCCAAAGTCGAGTTTTCATTTGCTTTGAATTCTTTTTGTGCCCCATAAGCCTTAATTGTTTGGCACCAGCTTTGGTTCACAAACACTGTATATGGGTGGTTTTGTTTTTCCTCTATTGCTTGAAACAGCAAGGGATATGCAGTCAGTGGTAAAAGGTTTTTGTGGTAAAACTTCCTTAATTATTGTGCCTTTAAAAAGAAAAAACAAAAGACCAAGTAACCCCAAACATGAATAAATGAGTTTCTTGTACAGATAGTATTTCATCTGCTTTTGCAGATCTTGGTGAATAGTTAGTATTGATTGTTGACAGTGTGTAAATGTAAAACAAGAAATGATGAATCATTGATTTACTTGAGTCTGCAGAGGAGGAGGCTGAGCCCAGCATGCCCCAGGCTTGCAGAAGTGCAATAACATCTTCAATGATTGTGAAGGGCTGAGAATGGTTAGCATGCTCATCCAAAGACAGTGTGCACAGTAGTGTAATGTCCTGGGATTTGGAGGAAATGTCACATTTCATCCTCCTCAGGAGGGTGAGTTCATGTTCCAGCACGTAGGCTGAAGTGCAGTGCGGGTTGTTTTCTGCTTGCTGTATGTTGCCAGTCAGTAGCTTCATATCATACATGTACTGGTGTGGGACAAAACCAGGGATCCAAGTGTCTTTAGAGTGTAGATCTGGAAGAAAAGATCAGTGTCTGTAGAAGGAAAGTGCAGGAAGAACCATCTGCTCTGGGGACAAAAAGGGTGAGAGGAGGCAGAGGGTATCTTGTGAATGAAGGTGGACAAATGCTCAGGAGGAGGGGTTCTCCTTCTGTCCAGGCAAAATGGGTAAGGCAAAGCATTAAACAATACATACTGATGATAAGTTGAAATATTTTAAGTATATGAAATGACAGAGCTTTTAATGAGTAGTCTGGAAGGCTCCTATTCCCCTCTGTTTGGAGAGGCCAAGTTGACAAGTAAAATATCCAATTCTATGTGTGCCTTATGCAGACTGGCTTCATCCAGAAACATCAGGTCTGGAAGCAGGTAACTTCCCTTAGCTAAACTAATGTATTATGTTGCAGTTCTGTTTCAAGGCAATGTCTGAAATGGGAAGAATGCAGAGATAAATGACCAAGTGACTAATTTTACTTTTTTTTTCATCAGCAAGTAGACAAAGAATTCATGAAAATTAGGGTAGAGAAGAGGGAGCTGGTTTTTACAATCCCTTGATTAGTTTCATGTTTGTTCCACAGACTGTTGTGTTTAGTTATGTTGGCATTTACATGGTCTTGAGTAGGCTTTGAAGTTACCAGGTCACACCTTATTAACAAAAGCTGAGGAAGACAAGGGTGGGTCGCACTTTTGGTGTCACCTTCGTTTATCTGGAGCCTATTTGCTGTGTGGCTGGGTTAACAGCTCAATAAGGCACCATCTCTGCTCTTTCACAAGTTTTAAAACCTCAACCTCAGCAGCTGATATTGCATTCCCCAAAGGAGGCATCTAAAAGCAAGACACATAGGGGGCAAAGGTAAGTCTGCTTTTGTGCTTCAGCTTGTCCAAATCTCTCTTCACAGTTTAAGCTGGACTTAAACTCCTTAAATTTCTAATGCTTGCTTAGGTTTCTGATCATGAGGTAATGGCTGAAGAACTTGTTCTCAATACAGTGATTATAACCTAGATAGACTGGGCAGGAGGTGTTGTGCAGGTATTTGGTTAGTTGTGGGGTTTTAATGTTAGAAATCTTTAATTTCCTTATTGTATAGGTAGATACAATCCTATTAACTGCAACAGACTTCAAAAACCATTTCAGGGTAAGTATTTCTGAGCTGCAGAGAAAAATTAAAAAGAAGTGTCAAACTGTGATCCCCAGCAAGTATTTCACTCAGGTGGTATTACCTGTGGTGGGTGATAAGGATGGATGTAGGTGTGATTCAGATCAGGAGTCAGGGTAGCTCTGACACCACAGTCTGAACCTTTATTCAAATACGAGTCTAAACCTCACACAGAAAGGGTGAGCTGCCCCATTGCCTAGCACTGTGGAACATGCCCTTCTTTTATCTTCCCTGGCGTTTCACCTCTAACTGGCAAACTGCACGGCAGAGCAGGAAGGGGCTGGTCCCAGCTGGAGGTGACTCAGGAGGGACACACTCACTGTGCTCACTGAGGAAACCCCTTGGTGTGCAGATGGTGACAAGTTTGGCTGCAGTCTGTGTTAGATCAGGCCAGGAAACAAACAGTCCCAGGGGAGTGGGGAGAAGGAGCCACTTCAAAAAGTAATTCAGCATGAAGTTCATGTTTTGTAACTAACGTGTGCTGAGTTCAGATTTTGTCACCTGAATCAGGGCAGAAAGGAAACATTTCATGGTACGTTTGGTACATTAAAATCCTTAAATTGTTTTGTTTACATCTGTAATTTAGTGCTATTTTCTAAATAACACAAACAAAAATGTCCCTGTTTAACTTTGGGTGTACAGCTAATGGAGTTTGACTTTTAAACTATGTGCGTGGGATTTTTTTGTTTTTCCTCCTTACTAAGAAAAATACACCATTACATTAAAATTGTCCACACACAAACAGGATTCTACAAACAGGATTGCTACTGACAATTAGGTGTCAGGTGCTGTGTAATGGAGGAAGGGATATTTGAGGAAAGACTGGATTGTATTTGCAGGAAGAGCTGGGGTATTGGAGCTGGATAGTGTGGTGCAGGTAGGGGGAAGCTGTAAAGAGAGATTACCAATTCTCATCAATAAGTTGATTTATTCCTTCTGGCTGATTGCCCAGTCATGCACTACTGTAACTTCCAAAATATGTTCTTGAAAAAGCATTTTCAGGTCTTGAGAGATTCTGTGATGAGGTTTGAATTTTGAAGACCTGTTGAGCCTTTCAATCACTCTAATCCACATAAGCAAAGTCTTTTTCCAGAAAAAACCCTAACCTTAAACATGGTTCATAGATGGCATCAGGTCAGTTTGTATTTCCAGACTTTTTTTTTTTTTTTTAATAACATCTACATTAAGTTCATAACAAGGTCAGAAGTAACTCAGTCCATGATCACTGTTTAGTCTCCATATGATCAAGTCCCAAGAAAGGTCATGGGATTTCATTTTCATCCCTGTTGTGAAAATCTATTTGTTTAGATAATTGGAGCCACTGGACTGGTTTGTCTTTAAGCTGAAAAGGAGTGTTTCAGACCAGGACATTGTGTCATTACTGAAAAAGAAACACAGCCTTAGAAAAAACAGAAGAAAAAGGAGGGGAACTTCATTGTGGCACTGGGCCCATAAATGAACTGTTTGTCTGGTTCTTTTTTAATATTCAGTGTATCAGGGTTTCACACCAGGCCTCAGTTGTCCTCTGGTGCACACCTGAGCCACAGAGGGGTTTAACTGTAGCTGCTGTGGGTGCAGAGGAGATGGTCCATGAGACAGAGGCTGGTCCTTACACAGTGAGGTCCTTGTCCTGGAAGAGCTGTTGTCATGCAGGGCACCAGGGACAGCAGCACCCTGAGTGTCTTTGACATTCCTGTGGCACCTGGTCCATTCCCCAGCCCCAGTGGAGGACACAACAAAGCTTTAAATGATCTTTCCTTCCGCAGGGGCGGAGAGGATGAAGTTTGTTAATTTCTTGAAAGGACATACAAATGCTGATAGTGGTACAGGAGGTGTCCAACTACACATAATCAAAAACGAGATAGTTTTTGGAGAGTATTTCAGGAAAATTCCTTCTAGGGGCCCTTTTCTCTAATAATATCCTGAATACAAGGCAAGGCTTCAGGTTTTCTGTCTCCTTTTCTTGCCTCCCTCCTTCCACCAAGCTTCTGGTTTCTATCTGATTACATTAGACTAAAGGTCAGCAGATCGCAATAGATAATTTTTATTTGGTGCTTTTTCATTGATTTGCACACAGCAATGGTCAGAGTTTTCAGAACAAATCCCATTTGGACATAATGTTCCCTTTCATCCAGGAGCATGTCTCCAGTCCTCCCCCACACTTTTCAAGGTAAATGTAAGGACTCAAAATGCTCCACACACACACTCAGTGTTCCCCCTGAGCTTTTGGTTTTGTACCTGTGGACACTTGCTGGAGGTTAGGATTTTTTCTCTTTTTTTCTTTTTTTTTTCCTTAGGGAATTTTCTCCCATTTGTTCTCTAAGAGATGATAATGGAGAGACAAAAGATTTGCTGGGATGAGGAGGAGGGAGAAGGTTGCAGTTGGCTACCCTCTGAGCTGAGGGGGCTTTCTCTTGGGAAGGGCAGAGATACTGTGAGATTTTGGCTGGGGGATAAGGTGCTGGGCTCGGCTCCTCACTCACTCTCCCTCTGGAACGGAGGGGAGACGGGCAGGCTGTGGTTGCTGAGGGCAGAACTCACCGCCCTCAGAGTTCTGTCTTTTACTGCTTCTACCGTGAGGGAGGCTTTGCTCGTGAGAGCGGCCATGGAACTGGGGTCTCATCAGCACCTGAGCTCACTAGAAGGGACCCTCACCATCTGCCCAGGTGCCTCAGGGGAAAAACTTGGGACCCCGAGCTGTCTGAGGGAGTTCTCCCCGCTGTTTGTGGGCGTCCGGCTGCTGCTGCCCAGCCCTGCTGTTTTTCTGCCGCTGCTTTGGGTTTCTCTCTACACTTTAACTCCACAGGCCGTGTCCGCCTGACCGCCGACCTCCACAGCGCCTGCTATGCAGTTTCTGGTACGCTGTGTTTGCCACACGCAGTGTGCCCACCCCTGCTGCTCCGAGGCTCCTGCTGCAGTCCATTTTGCCGTGCAGAGGGGCACCGGGCCCAGCTGCCCCCCGTGCTCGCAGCGGGAGCCCCTTTTGCTCTCCCCGGCCCACCCGCCATAGCCGCGCGAGAGAGACGGCGGAGCCGCCACAGCGCCCCCTGCAGCCGCGGGGGAATCACCGCAGCCGCCCTGCCCGCCGGGAGCCAGCAGCGCCCCCGCTGGCTGCGAGCGGAACTGCGCCAAGGGGGAGGCGCTGCGGCCCAGAGCGGCTGGGGCTGGGTCTCTGCTTTTGGTTGTGGCTGCTGCCATCCTTGCTGTTTGTTTGCCTTGCTATGCATATAGATATGTATGTATATAGATAGTGAAGATGTATAGATATAGCTATATATCTATATATAGATATAAAGATATCTATATATAGATATATCTAGATATAGATATAAAGACATAAAGATATCTATATATCTATATATATAAATATNCTCCAGTCTAAGGGAGATTCCTGCCTTCCTTGGCAGACACCTGTCCTTTAAACCAGGACGACACTTCCCAGCACAGCTGGGAATCCTGTCAGGGATCTCCCCACATTGTGCCATGAGTGTGGCCTGGCTCCCACTCCTTCTACAACACAGCCACTTCTACGCTGAGTTACTGAAAAGAATTTAATTAGCCCTTAAAAATGTTGTCGTTTCATGACAGGCATATTTGCCTTGAAGCTTTGCACATATCTTTGCAGAGGAAAAGCTTTATATCTAAATAACATTCCTTTTAGGTTTTGAGGGGTTGCAGTTGGGTCATGGGCATTGCTTTCGGTACATCTTTCACAGATTTTGGTTTGTTTTGGCTTGGCCACAGTAGTTGGGGCACCTCCTTGTCACCTCAGGATTCCAGTTGCACCTGTTGATATAATTCTGAGCTTTCTCCATGGCAGAAGGATTGGACAGATTCTGTTATGTATCAAAATGTGTTGTATAATTGTGCATTTCACAAGTAGGATCTAGGAATTTTCTGCAGTGAATCTACTTAGGAGAAACAGTTTGTGTTCTTCCAGTAACAGAAAGGGTCTTCTCTTGCAGTTTGCTGGGACTTTGTCGGATAGTTTGGGAAAGATCATGGATAACAGACATCAGACAGAGCGGGAATACATCCGATATCATGCTGCAACCAGTGGAGAGCACCTTGTCGCTGGAATCCATGGACTTGCACATGGTAACCCTTGGCTGTAATATTAACTCATTTCTCTCTTGAAAGGGATGATCAGATTGCAAGGAACACTGGGTGTTACTGCTAGAAGCCTGGGGAGTGGAGCTGTCAGAGGCTTTATGCTTGAATTTCAGTGCTGGCAGGTCAGGGTGGGGGCATTGTTTGGTCTTCAAGTCAACAGAAACTACATTTAATAATCAGGGTTTTTCACGTGCAACTGCAAGTAAAAGCTTTTTTTTTGCAAATTAAAATGAAAATTACAAAGAAAGTTCATCCAAAACATCAATTTCTTTGTACAGGCATGAAATACCCACAGAAACTTTTTTTTTGAGGGTCAGACATTAAGAAAAAAAAATTAGTGTGGCTGGGTTGTAGCTTTCTTATATTTGCTTTTAGTTCCAGAAACCTGAGTTTCCTTGGAATCAGTACATGAGTTTAAAGTTACATTTCACCAGTTGGGTTATTTTGTGGGTTTTTTCAGTGTACTAAGAACTAGAGACATTTATTTGTGTAAAGGGTAGTGGACTAGTTTTAATTTGGCCAGAACTTCACATCGATTTAGTTCATGATTTATCTGTTGAAGAAGGTTAAATCAATACAAGCCAAGTTTAAATCAAATATTTATATTTTGCATCATTTTGGCTCAGTTATTTAAATGTCACATGTAACTGTTGCAGCCTGTGCAAAGCTGATTTGGCTTTGACTAAAAGAGGATCTTTTCTATGCTGAGAAAAGTTCTTTTGCTTTGGTCACACAGAGGCACTGTGTAGGTGTGAAATGAATCATGAAAGGTTCCTCTCACACTAGTGTGCTGAACAGTCTGTCATAAATTGGTAGAAACACAGGAAATCCAAATTATGTGAATCTCTGCTGAAAAGTCCATTATAAAAACACTTCACTGTGTTGTATTATCCAGGAATTAGTGTGACTCCTCTAGTCCTAAATCTGTGGCATTTTTAAACGCTTCCCAGTCTGTTTTTTTAAAAAATAAAGGAACTGCTAATTACTACATTTCAACAGACAGGATTTAATCATAAACTATAGTTACTCAAGAGGAGAGATTTAAATACTTTGTGCTTCCCAAGTTTGGCAGTTTAGATCTGCCTGGTACTTGACTTACAGACCTCAGAGGAGCCCTGGGCTGCTGGAAGCTGGGGAGGCGAGTGCTTCAGCCAGGGCACTAGAAACTGATATTTTAATCATGGAGATGTGAAATCTCCAAAGTGTGTTCTCACATAATGTGAACTGTTCCAAGTCTTTTGAAACCTCAGTAGGTGCTTGATTTCTCAGAGCATTGAAGTTCTCTGGAAGGGGAATGTGCACAGAAATGTCTGTCAGCAGCATCACACTTAAAGTCACTTAAAATTACTTTAAAGACATTTAAAGTGCCAGTTTAAAATAATTAACTTCCTCCAGTGGAGAAATGCACTCTGTTGTTTTCTGTCTCAAATTGTACCAGCTTTTGTGGTGATGGAATTTTGTCACATCCTAAGTAACCACTTAACATGTGCAATAGATGAGGACTCTTGGTGTAAGTGCAGCTGGAAATGAACCAGTATAGAAATACTTTTAAATACACATATTTAATGATTAATTAAATATTTTTCTGTGGGCTAATATGGTCTGTACATATGCATATGTATACTACATATACAAAGTATAAAGTCATTGGTTAATGTAATTGAGTTTGAAAGTTTGTGTATTAAATTAAATGCACAATAAACTGTGTAGCAGTGTTTTGCATTCACATTTTCTGGAAAATCCCTTTGCCCAGGATTTTTCTCCTGGGAAGCTGAGAATCCTCAGAGAAAAAGGAAAACAATTCTTATCTCATTTGCTTCTCCTGTGTTGTGCTCACATGTGGAATGTGTTTGGAGATTGTTTACCCACAGGTGATTGTTTCACTGCATTCTGCTGTGAGTTGTTTTCACTCTTTGGCCAATTGGGGCCAAGCTGTGCCAGACTCTGGAAAGAGTCAGGAGTTTTCATTATTATCCTTTTAGCATTCACTAAGTATTCTTTCTGTATTTTTTAGTATAGTTAGTATAGTATTCTTTCATATAATATAGTATAATAAAGTAATAAATTAGCCTTCTGAGAATGTGGAGTCAGATTCATCATTTCTGCCTTTGTCGGGGCATCCCCCCAAATACAATAGCAGAGAGCATCAGCTGGATGAGGTTCTCTAAGTTCTAGAGCCAATAATTCTGGACTCTCTGCTGCTCTTGTCTTTGCCAGGTATCGTTGGAGGATTGACAAGTGTCATAACATCGACAGTGGAAGGTGTGAAGACGGAAGGAGGGGTCAGTGGTTTCATATCTGGCCTGGGGAAGGGGCTGGTGGGCACTGTCACCAAGCCCGTGGCGGGAGCGCTGGACTTCGCGTCGGAAACCGCGCAGGCACTGAGGGACACCACGACCCTGAGCGGCCCCAGGTCAGCCACCAGTTGGTGTTTCTAATCCATAATACTCTAAAACTGTGTATCAATGTCTGCTGCAACTTCTGAACTGATTATCTTTCCTCAGGCAAAGAACAATAAGCAAAGTTAACATAAGTTGTCATCAGCCCATTGCATTCCATTTGCTTTTTGTTTAATAGATGGCATTTGCTGATACTTAACAAGAGTGAAATTGGCCTGGAAAAGCTGCAGCATAAAGTAGGAATTATTAACCTACACCATTAGATGAAGCAAAATTTTTAGAAAGGCTGTATGTAGTAAAATCAAACTTCTACCACTGAATCCTCACAGAGTTGAAATGAAGTTCTCCCTGCTCTACCTCCAGCTTCCATTTTGCTGTAGAAAAACAGTTATTGAAAGGTTTGAAGGGTTCTGTCATCAATATAGTGCCACTATGTTTTAATTTTTATTCAGTGCAAAGTTCTCAGTTGTGAAAGGGGGTGGCTGTGTGCCCCTATGTGCATGTGCCCATACTCCTGTGGCTGTGACGTGTCAGCACATCAGGACAGATGCTTTGGCTTCTTCCTGTGGTCAGTAACTGTTGTAATGTGGGCTCAGCAAAGTAATGATGGTTTTGCTTAAAATAAATAAGTGTTCATTAGCACTGACTGTGAGTGTGGCAGAGGGAAAGGACCAATTTCTGAAAGGGCTGCTCTTCTGCACAAAGAGTCTTTGTGGCCAAGAGCTTGCTTTGTATTACTGTGCCAAGAAGTCCTCTTGTATGAACATGAGACCTGTGTGCTGAAGTGAAAGAAAACCCTAAGCAGGTATTGTTGTCAGAAAGCTTGGAGAAAAATGTTTGAAAAATGTTGGGTTTTCTGCTTGTTTTGTCTTCCCATTTGGCTTTTCCATTTCCTGTGTTTTATTATGCCACTCTTGAAATTCTGAAGGGTCTACATCAGGGTTTCAGTAAACAATAATTCTGATGAAGTGTGAGTGAGGTGCAGGAAGCCTGAAGAATTACACTAGATGGGCTTTGTTCTGAAAATGGAAGTTTGTACATGTGTGTCTTACATATTTGGGACTTATCCTGATCTGTAAAACCAAGAGGTCAGGGATTGAAATTTAGTGAGTGTATTTGCATGCACAAAATTAAATGAGAAATCAAAGTGCATCCCTGAGAAAATGCAGTGTTTCACTTTTGCATGTCTTAATTTTGTGACTGTGTAGGTGGACTGATTTATGTAAAGGTGGGGAGAAGCACACCTGTCTATGCTGTTAGCTGGATTTCTGGTTGAGCTGTGTGTCTATTGTAATTTGTTTCAAGAAACATATATTCTTAAAATTCATGTTTTGACATGCTTCTGTGAGAGACAGCCTGTACACAGTAGGTTTTATCAACAGTTGCAAACTGGACAGCAGCTGAGAGAGAGAGAGGGCAAGAAGATCTCCAGCCAGCCTGATCTTGGGCTTGTGTTTCCTTTGGGAAATATTTCTCTTTGCCTTGTTAACTGTCAGTTAAGAGGTTAAGACAGATGAGCTGAACCATGTTTTTGCTTCCCCTAGATTTTGAAATCCTGTTGTCACAGATGAGTATTGTGAAATGATTTTAGTGTCTGCACACAGTCTGTTAAGTTTCTGACCCAACAACCTTTTACAAGATGAAATAAAAGAAAAATGGGAAAAAAGCCCCAACTTTTCTCAGGTTACTCAGTTACTACAGTTCTCCAGTCTACAAAAGTCTGATGAAAACTTTTTTTAACTAAACAAATGTACTTGAGAATATTTAGATAGTGTAAGGGGTGTGGGGGGAGGTGGGACCAAAATGCCACCTCCATCTGCAAGCAACCTTGCATTCATGTTTTGTTTGGTGTGTGTGTTTTATGTGCTTGTATAATGAAGGAGCCAAATTGTTCTTTTGGGGGTTTAAAGAGCCCCACAGGACAAAGGGTTTGTCTGTTTTCTGGGCTGCCGTGTCCTGCTGTCCCCCACTGCATTTGTAACTGCTCAAGTATGTGTGGTTTGGAAGCAGAGAACAATGTTCCCAGCCCGAGCTGCTGGCTCCACTTGGAGTGTGCTGGGCCATGTGGGCTCTTCCAGGCTCAGCACACAAGAGCAGCCTTCCCTGATGGATGGGACTGGAAATGCATGGCAGGAGCTGATCTCCAGTGTAGTTTTGAACACCTGAGGACTGAGTTCATGAGTGTGACAAGAGCTGTCTGACCTTACCCTCTGCACGTTCCTGGAGCTGCTGCAAAGCTGACTCAGCCATTTAATTGCAAGTTGCATTTAAATAGCAGGATATGTAACTGTAAATTATAGGCCCCTTGCAATTCTCTAATTACATGGTTGAATTTAAAAAAAAACTCTGAATTTCAGCTGCTTGACTTTAACCATTGGATCAGGTTTGAGTGGGATGAAGAATTTTAATTGAGGCTGTTGGCTTTCCTAAAAGACATAATCTAATTCCAGCAAATCCACTTCATCAAATTCTTGAATGGAATGGAACAGTCTGCAGCATGTGTTCCTGTGATCAGGCTACATGGACATGAGTAGTTTTTGTCTTCAAATGTGTTGATTTGTGTTGGAGCTCCTGCAGCTGGCACACACCATATATTGGGAACATGGAGCCAGACCAGCATGGCTGAGGTACAGGTGAAGGCTTTAGACCTTAAGGGTGTAGTTTCAAAGCTGATTGGCTTAAAAGGCAAGAAAATATTTTTTTAATCTGACTTTAGGCTGGACTTTTTCAAGGCTAATCTTATAAACTTATTATTTAATCATAAAGATGCCCTACTACTTCTAAATTCAATGCAAAAGAGAGCATAAAAGCAGTTGGTGAAAGTACAGCATACATCTAATTTATAAACAGTTAATGCCTATGATTCTATACCTTTATTGAGAGTGGTTTATGTGCTCCAAGTACTTCAGTGTCACATACAACAGTTCTGATTATTTCCATATTTTTCATATACTGCCAGAAGTTTTAAAGCCCAGTTCAAAACAGGAAAGCTGTTATGTCTCTGGATATGCTTGGAGAGCTCTCGCCTAGAAACGTGTTTTACGTCCTGGTGCAGCACAAGTAAAGAACATTTATATTTAGATATGTGTCTAACCTAACAAGTAGTGCAGGAAACTGCCTTTATGGCTTTCTCTCTGCCAGATCAGTGCAAATTTAAGATTATTCTTGGGCTGTTGCTGCACGAGTTTGTGTTCTTTTCTGAGTCACAAAGTGAAAACTAGAAGTAGATAACTCTGTGACCTCTCCAGTTCTGATGAATTCTGTCCATGAACTAGACTGTTATCAGTAAAGAATAGTTTGAGATTGGAAAGCCATTAATGGTCAGAGAAAATTCTTATGTAAATATTTGATTCTTTTTAATGTACTTCATGTGGAAAGCAGCAACCTGTGCTGGTTGTTCCTTTGCTCATCACCTGGTGTTGTGCAGTGAAGTTGCAAAGTTTGACATAATGTCAAAAGGAGATGATGATAACTCAGGGTTTTTTTGCATTTTTGCATCCATCTCTCTGTTAGCTGTGATTTGCATTGTGAGGTCAAAAGCAGTGTGGTTGAGAGCATGAGGATCAGTGACATGAGCAGAAGTAGGAAATACATACCTAATTGTGTGGAGACCAGCTCAGCCAACATACTGCCATGAGGTTCTCAGGTTTAACAGATCAATAACCCTTACACTTCTCTATGTGCTCCAGACTTGGTCCTGACCTTGGACTTGATCTAGATCTGACTTTACAAATCTTTATAATAGTGTCAGTCATGTATGGGCCCTTCTGGTCAAGGGGATGTTGCTATTATCCTGGTAAGCCCTTCCTAAGATTTTCCTAGAAGCCAGAGAGAAAATGTATTTATCAGTCTAATCAATAAATTACTTGAGCAGTGTGATTTCCTTCATATCCTTTCTTCTTTTTCCCAGTGGGATAACAAGTCTTCATGCTAATCTGTTTTCTTTGAGCAGATTTGTCCATTCCTCTCCCTGTTGCACAACTGTAGCCATGGGCTTTTCCTCCTTGTCAGCCCAACCTCCTGTGCTCAGTCACTGTCCAACTGGATTTTGTGGTTTACATTCTTCTTTTATTAGCTGATGTCCAGCTGATGTCCAGCTGATGTCCATGTTTTGTTTTTCCTGCTTTTGTGGAGGTGCTTTGGAATCCCCCACCTGCAGGTTCCCATCAGTGTGGGGTGGAAAGGGCCCATCATCCCCCTGCACTGGGACCAGCTGTGCTCTGCAAGCCACCCAGGATTGTCTTGCTTGGTTTTACTGCCATATCCCATTGCAAACTGATGCCCATTTTACTCCTTGCTCTTTTGCCCCAAGAGGTTTTATGTTTTGTTTGATTTTACTGCTTTGCAGGTATCTCCTTGTCATTTCACGTTTTCATTCTGGATTATTTTTCCCCAGAAATGCAATGTTGTAGGTTGAATCCCATCTAATTTCCTGTCATATTTCTGGCCTCTTCAGGTCCTTCAGTACTTCAGTGTCCTCACTGGTGTTTTAGATGCCTCCTAATTTGTCCTCCAAACATAGTTTTACATCACTAGATCCTTGTAGTTAAGCAAACCTGTGTTTGTGTCTATACATTTTGCAGCACCTTAGTAGATGCTTCTTCTTCTGTGACCAGTCTACACCTGCTTGGTATTCTCCTGTTAGGTTTTATTTTATCACTGGCAGCTTTCTGTACTTCATTTGGACATCCTGGCACTGTTCTTGAAGTGTCTACTCTTGCTTGTTGCATAAGTAAATGTGGATGTCCTTGTGGGAGAAGCAGTTCCCCTAGTGCAGCCCTGTTTCTCTTCAGTGTATCTGATTTAATCTCAAAACCTTAATTTCTTCCTGCAAATGCACCTCAGCTAATTTAGTTGCTTAACTAGAAAGGTGCAATAATCCACCATCTAAGACCTAAAATGATTTCTAAGTAAGAGAAGCTTCCCTTCAAATGAACAGAAAGTGGTTCTCTGTTCCTTTTTCTATTCAAGGAGTGCTTCTTTCTTCATGAGACGCTTCTGGTTTCCAGTTGGTCCTTTTTTCTACAGCTCTCTTGTAAGAATATGTTATGTTTTCTTCTTGTTTCTACTCAGATTTTATTTTGCAGAAGTCCCTTGCTGTGCATCAATAAACTAGTAGTGCTTTTTGTCAGTCAAGTACTGATTATGTTTGCCTGGGAGTGGAATCTGTCAAGATTGCATTGCATGTTCACTCCTCCTAAGGGGAAAGTCAACTTCCCCTTAAAGCTCTCTGGAAGGAATTCAAGCAGCTGAGGCTTGTGGTGACTGTTCTGGAGTGCCCAGGGTCAGGAGAACTGAGGATGGGCTGTGATGCCATCCCACATTTCTGCACTTCTGAAACTCAACGTGCTCATACAGTGGCTAATAAAACTTAGTGTTTCAGGAAATAAAAATAAAATTTTCAAAGTGATACAACTTTAGAAATAAAGTGAAGTCAAGCCTGAGTACCTCTGTGTGAGAATGAAATACAGGGGTCACTTTTCTCTTTTTTTTGTGCCCTCCTCCAGCATTGACAGGCTGGGCATCTCACAGTTTGTTCCCTTTGCCTCCCTCCCTGGAACAAACAGCTGAAGGACAATTTCTTGGGACTACAGGCTCTGTTCTTCACAACAAAGCAGGATTTGCTATGCATGACTGAAGAAATGATGCATGTAGTTAGATTTCATTGGGTTTCTTTTGTAACCCACAGGATACAGTAAAGGCAAGATGGAGTTTTAAAACATTAAGTTTGCTTAGTCATATTTTATTACAGAGTCAATAACTCTAGAGTCTCATATATAAAAATGTCATCGTTTCTAGAACACTACATTGTCCATTATTTGTGCCCAGCAAAAGTCCAGATGATTTGGAGAGTCCAAGCTGCCCTGACACATCTCCCATTCCTTTTTAGAGGGTTGAGTGGGATTGGTGCCCAAACTCTTAACACATTTTTGTTTGTTATTGCAAATACCCACTGTATGTCTGAATAATGTTTCCAGGAGGCTGTTCCTAGGGCTCAATACTACTAAATACCATTTATGTTTAGAATACGCAGTTGTCTGCAGTCAGTTGTCATTGTCCCCCTTTCTGAACTTAACTCAGTTTAACTATTTGTAAGGAATGGAAGTAAAACCCATGGTGTTTGGACCTAGAGAAGCGACATAATCCTGCATTAATATTACATAGATGTGGTTCCTTTCACATCTACCTATAGGAATATTTCTATGTAATAGCAGGTTTTTGGAAAAATGGGCTTGCATTAGGCAATGTTTAATCATACAGTCTCACACTTAACATATGCTACCTTGATTGGTCTCTGGGGCTTACAAGCTAGACTTGGAGTAGCAGGGTCTCAGACAGAAAACCCCAAAACAACCCCCTTACCTGTTTGTAAAAAGACATTTTTCAAGCCCAAGGGTTTAAGTTGCTGAGGCTGTTCAGCTCCCTCACATTGTCCTTCTGGGGTTTTATGCACCTTGCATTTAAGGAAGAAGCTGTAGATGGTTTAAATTCCAACAAGGAGGGCTAAAGCTTTAAGACTGTGTAACTTTCTGTGTTTAAGCCTTTTTGCTTTGCCATGACAGAATGTATTGAACTGAACAAAAACCTGGCTTAAGAAAATGGTGCAGGCACTGGGTTCTCCAGTGGTGACATGTCTGCTGGCATTAAACAGGAGCCTTTGTGAGGGACTGGCTGTCATTCTAAATCCCAGCATCTACTCTGTGAGTAAGAATGATTTCCCACTAAAACATTAGTTTGAAAAAACTCTAGTTAGGGAAAACTTGACATTTGAGGGCAGAAAGATACCCTGGATGCTTTTAGACTCTGGTCAAGGGACAGAAGCACTGGAAGGGAGTGTGGCAAGGGGAGGACAGACAGTGAAAATGGGAAACATTGAAATGAGCAATGCTGAGGAGCTATCTGAGCATAAAATGTGACACTGTCTTCTTCTTTAGATGCCCATTCATTAATAGCAATAAATAATTTCAAAAGGATGAATGAATGCAGAGTTCCTACTGCAGTGGCCTCCACAACCCCAAAATATTTACCAGTGCCATGATGTTCCAAGTAAGGGCAGGTGCATTTCCATCCCTGCTGAAAGGTGCTGCATCCAGTGAGCCATGCCCAGCTCCTGTTAAGCTGCTGCCTGGGCTGGGTTCAGTGCAGAAATCTGGGTTCAGATTCAGCTTGATGTTACTGTGTGCAGGAACTGGTCTGGAAAGGGTGCAAGTTAATGAGGGAAATGCATTGTGTGGTTTGAGTCTGGTCAGGTATAAAAGGAGAGCTGGCTGAAAACGGACACTGTGGGTTCAGAATTTGTTCCCTTTCCAGTGCAACACTTCTGGAGGCCATGGGAAAGTTTCTTGGGGCATGCAGACATTTGTAGTAGGTGACTAATGTTTTCCAATGCACTTAAATCCAGGACACTGTAACATTGGCCTGACATAGTCCATCAGAAATAGAGGCAATTATGAACTTCCTTCTGAAAAGAGCAGATAAATCCTTTGTTGGATTTACTGCAGACTTATTCTACTACTTAAATTTTGTGTGACATGAAATATTTGCTTCACAAAGTGGAATTCTTGTTCTGTGTGCCCGCTTCATAGTATTTAGCTGTTAACTTGAATGCAGCTAGACAGAGAGAATGTTTTATGTCTTCTGGAAATACTTGTATTTCTAGAGCCTGCATGTTCTGTCTAGCTATTTTCTATTTCATCCGAAGCTCTAGGACACAAAGGCCAAAAAGTAAAAGGAACACTTCTTACTGTTCTGTGTGTTTCCTGTTTTCTGGCACTAGTGTGATTTTTAGATCACAGCATCTCTGCTAAAGCATACCACTGTCTTGGTGTATTCTGTGTAACACTTGCCTTGGGTGGAAACAGTTCCAGAGAGCTGCAGATTTAATTAGTCTGCACTGGTGCCTCCTAGAATAGAATTGGAGAGTCTTTGGAAAAGAAAAAAATTATATTCATGCATCACCATCAGCAGAACCAACTAAAAAGTCATTGAAGTTTGGGCCATAAAGTATTTGCAGTTCCAATTCACAGATCTGCCTGCTCAGAACGAGGTGGGATGAGTTGGGAGCATCTGCCCAGCAGGAAGGAACAAAGGCTGTATTCAAGCCAGCCATGTCTGCTGGATGTACCGGGACAGCCCGCCAGGCTGTGGCCGACGTCGGGCTCGGGCCCCAGCACTGACAAACATCTCATACGCATTCTGGCAGTTTTCGTCATCTCTTCTGGCCCTTTTCTAGGATTTTCACTTCATAAAAATAGCAGGAAAGTGTGGGGGTCCCAGTTGTGGGTTTCTCTGGGTCTGGATTGAAGGCACTTGAGACAGTAATTTCATGTTGGGACTCAGGTGTTTATTATTTCTTATCAGTAAAACAGTCTCACTACTGTGACTTCAGCAGCTTTTCATTAGAAGGCACAAAATGGCCAACAATCTCTTGTTCCAAGGTCTTTGAAGACTAAACTATCTGACACCTAGATTATTTCCCCTTTTAACCCAATAACTGATCCCAAAGAGCTGCAATGTGGACTTTTCTGCCCAATTACAAAATGCCACCCAAACCCATGAAGAAGGAGGAAGAAGAACCATGGAGAAGAAACCCAGGACAGCACCCTGTGCCCCCCATCTTGCTCCCATCCACAACATACTAAAAATCCCAAAACCTAAATGTCTCACCTAAGTGACACACCTACACTACTCTCTATAATCTATTTCACACTTTTGTGGATTCCAGTCTATCCTGAAGTCTAGGAAACTTTCTCCATGAATGAGGGTCAAAGTCAGTGCTCCCCTGGGGGTCAGGGCACCCCAGAGCAGACAGAGAAATATTCCCAGTGCTCTGGGTTCCCACAGGGAAGATGAAGCTGGTGTAGTGCAATAGTAGGAGTGTAGGCTTTGTTTATGTACTTCTTTTTAAGGCACAAAGGGCAGGAGCTGCTCACCAGTGTCGTGGCTGTGTGTCCTGCTGGCCTGAGACAGCTGTGCTGGTGCCACAGGGGTCAAGTCTGGTACAGCAGGTCTGGGGTGGCTTCTTGGGAACGTCTTAAGAGTGATGAAGGTAAACATGGATATTCTGCGTGCTGAAGAATGAGTCCACAGGCACCTTCTATTTCCTGAACAACCACTGGGGAGTCCTTGGGGTTTTCTGTGTATGTATTTGCTTCTCTTGTGCAGATTTGGAATAGTCTTTCCATTCGCCTTCACTCCTGGTGCTCTTGCCTTGAGATCACACTAGAGGTTTCTTACATCCTTAGTTTGTGATCTTGCCCTGGTTTCAGCTGGGATAGAGCTTTTTTTTTTTTTTTTTGGTAGCTGTTACAGTGCTGTGTTTTGGATTTGGAATGAGAATGGTGTCAGGAGTAGGATCAAGAAGTGCTCTTTATTTACAACAGGAAAATAAAAGCTCAAAGCTTTGAGTAGAGAGTGAGCATGCCCAGAGGTGGATTTTTTTCATCCTCAGACCAAGTATAAAGATGTAGGAAATGCCCATTTTAGACAAAATAAAAATCTTCTCTCCGTACTGTATGTCCAGTAATTTTGTGTCCTATTAGAATTTCTTGTTAGATCGTAAATACCAGGTTCTCTGAGGCTACTCCATGTGTTTAAAGTGGTGGAAATACTAAACCCTGTGGCTGTTTGCACTGATGGGTTATATTTTCAAACAAAAGAGATACAGCACTGCTTTAAAACTAATACCACTTATAAGCAGCGTTTTAAGACAGCTTAGTCAAGGTTCAGATTTATGTAAAAAATGACATAATTGTAATCAGGCTTGCCTGAAAGCAGCAGAGCTCGAGGTGCAGCTCAGGTGCAGCCGGGCTGTTTACCTGTTCTAGACAGACTTTCCCCTTTGTCATTAACATGGGGTTTTGTGTTCAGTCCCAGGCCGGAGCGGTAGATGGGAGCCCAGGGCCTGCTGGGATGGGGTTTTACACTTGTGCTGTCCTTTTGCCCTTCCCCTGAACTCTTTTCATTTCAGTCATGAGCAAACAGTCAGTGCCTGAACTAACAACCCCGCAATCCTCCAAAGCACGCTCCTTACAGTACCAAACAAAGGGAGGCCCGCGTGGGCCGGCCCAGGCCAAGGAATGCAGCTTCGGGGTTCTGCTCCATAAATTTAACCAGCACGACAAAAAGGAGATAATGTGAGCCTTCGTGATGATCTGAAAGGGGGAGGTTTGTGTCCCATTGATTGCGGTCTGGCGCAGCGCCAGCCCCGAGCCTGACCGACAGTTGAACCATATCGTTAAGGCGTGTAATACAGCTCGAGTCTTGTACAGCAGCCAATGAGTACATATCCAGAGGGCAAAAGTTTATAAAGAGTCGAGGCTGTCCTGTTTAACCCTCTCACACTGCCTGTAATATACACTGCTGCCATTCACAAATAGGCACTTTGCTATTAAAATGTAAACCTTCAGCTTTCTGTACTTGGAAAACGTACATGTGTGTCTGATTTCTAATGTGCAGCAGATTTATAAAGTGATCGTGGAAAAATATGTAAAACTGATCTTTTTTTTAAACCAGAAAAAAAAAAACCATCCCACTTTTATTTCAGCACTACTTCATCCATAGTTACTTTTTTGTTCAGAGATGTCTTCTGGGTTGTTCTGCAAACTCTTTCATACAGATGGAGCTATTTATTGCCTTGATGTCACCTCATTTAGCATGTGGCTGGTATTTTTATAGATAATTTTTTCACCTAATGTTGCTGTTAACATGTGGAATGCTCTTTATCAGTTTTGTAAGTACAGCCAGTTGATCTGAATTGTTCTTGCAACTGCAAACTTTAAAAATCAAAACAAACCTCGTGAGTAGCTTTTTGTTGGGTGAGGTTTGTGCTAGAGCACTTTGCTGTGCCTCTTGCAGCCCCAGTTGTAGTAACTGAGAAATATAAAAGGAGGGTTGGAAAGAGAAGGAACTGATTGACACAGTCCTTCATGCACAGCCACAGTCACTGTCCTGATGCTGGGCAGGGCCCCTGGTTTGGTTGGTTTTTTTTCCCCAAGTAGATTTACTTTCCCAGAAAGGCAGGAATACAATGTGAAAGCATTTCTGTTAGATTGAAGTATTTTACACTTGAAGTGACCATGTTTGTATTTGCTACAACTGGATATTTCTTAACCAGCATTGGTGGGACCATTATAACATGACTCCCCATCCCTGGCAGTGTCCAAGGCCAGCTTGGACTGGAGCAACCTGGGACAGTGGAAGGTGCCCCTGCCCATGGCAGGGATGGAACAGGATGAGCTTTAAGGGCCCAAACCAGTCTGGGATTCCATGGGCACAGACATAAGAGCAGTGCTCCATCTGCTATAGGCCCTGCCTGGCAGCAGACAGTATTTAACATTTTAAACCCTCACACAGTGCCCTGGGGCTGAGCAGTGTTATGGTCCTGGGCACTTTGGTTTCACTAAGCTCCTGTTCTCAGACAGGTGTTTGCAGGAAATCCCTGCTGAGAACCATATTTTACATTGAGTCAGGAGGTGAATGGGAGCATTTTTCAACACATTGGTTTGACAAGAAACCTTTAAGGTGACAGCTGCTTTCATCCCTCTAATCAGTACAGGAGGAGTCTGGGGGAAATTGGAAGCTGGGATGGCAGTGTTATGTTTTGTCAACTTCTTAAGCTTGATGTTACCAAAGTGCTTGAGAAAGTGTGAGTTTTGCTGCACAGCTGTTACAGGCACAGGTGGGGCAAGTGCCAGAAGTTAATGCCCAGAGTGCAGCTGGTGTTAGTGCTTTGTCTGCAGTGCAAGCTCATACACCTTGTCCAGATGCTGGATTTGTAATATGGATGTCATAATTAAGTTGTGTTTTAATTAATCTCTTCTCAATTCCTTTTGAACTTGGAGCCTGATGAGGTTATGTACAATTGCAAACCCAGGGAATAATTCTTAATTTTGTTTTTATCTGGTGTACAAAAGAAAAGGCAAGGGGGAGAAAAGCTCTATCTCCAAGAAACTGGCAGGAACAACTTCCATGATAAACAGTTGCTCCTTGAGCATGCTGTACTCTCCTAAAGGCATGTCGGGTCAGCTAAAGGTCTGCAGCATCTGAGCTGGGAGATCCCTCCAAAGAGGAGGGATTTAACTGTAAGTGGGAGGTTTTAACCCTAGGCACCATTTATTTGCATGTTTCTGCCTGAAACTAGCATTTTGGGAACACGTTTAACAAGCACAATATATTCCGTGCATTCGCTGGAATAAACGGCGCATATGAGCTCCCTCAGATCTGCAGTCAGCAGGGAGCTGTCTGGCCCGTGATTTTACACATTCTTGCATCTAACTGAGACGTTCTGATGCCAAATCCAGCACTCAACTGACTGCACCATGTGTGCATTTTAACACACCTTAGCAGCATCTGTGCCGGGACCAGCGAGTGAATCCCATGGCGGAGCTTTGCCGGATCGCTGGGATCGGTGACCTGCCTGCTGGGAGCTGCACCCCAAAATCCAGCACAGGATGGGAGGCAACTGCACTGACCCCGTGGAACAGAGCACCAGTAGAATCACCAGGGAACAGGGAATCTAGATTGCCACATGTTTTCCTGAAATTAGGCCCAAGGCATTAAATGTTCTCAGGCGCTGAGAACTGGCACATCAAAAACCTGCTGTCTCTCCCCTTCTGTGCAGTGAATTCAGGGAATATTCCTGCTCCTCACATGGGTTCAGCACATGAAGCAAAGTTAAGTGCATCAGTGAGGAAAGAATCGTGGAAATAGTGGATTTTTAGTGCTGTGCAGAGGTGCAGTGTGCACTACAGACCCCATTACAAGTGGCACACGTGTGTTTTCATTTGTTACCCAATGCTGCTATGGCTGCAGCATTGAGTTTGTCTCTGTGATGGCTGAGTTTTCATTGAGTTACTGGTTGGAATTCTTTAATTTCTCTTGCTGTGATGGCTGAGTTTTCAGCTCAATTTTTAAGGCATACATTGTTCAGCATTTCATTGGTTCTGGCACTGCCAAGTGTGCTTTGCACAGTGTCCTCCCATCATGTCTGTGGCACAAGCACTGTCCTCATTCTGCATTTCATGGAAATCATGTGCATGGGATGATGGTCCTCATGGAAGGCTGCAGGTCCAAGTCAGTCTGGAACTCAAACAAATGTACCAGGTATTTTAGTTGTGTATTTTATGGTAGAAGATAAAGGTTATTCCTCCCTTAATTTACCAGATTATGTCACTTTTAATGTCTGAAATGCACTGAAGCCTCCTCAGACAAAGCACTCCCTGTATATAGGAAGCAGACTTTTTTCAGAGCCAGTTTTAGTTTTTTTTAATCTTTTTTTTTTTTAGTTTTTTTTAATCATATGTTGAAATGATTTTTTTTTAATCATTTCTTGAAAATACCAGCAGCTTTTGAATTGTGTCTTACATTACCTGCCATTTTCCTTTGTTTGAATTAAGATTGTTTTATAATTATTTCAAGGGAATAAAAATCATTGCCAGGCTGAAAGTCATTATGCCAAGCTACAGCCCAGAGCAGGCACTAAATTTTATGCAAACCTGAAAAAAAAAGAGTTTACAATGGAAACTGAATTTTATCTGTACCAGAACCAGCAAGT
>VYZP01019881.1:0-110028 GCA_013400635.1 Hypocryptadius cinnamomeus
ACTGGCCATCAGGAAAGAAGAAGAAGGGGTCCCTATGTTATATGATCATGGTATGTTACAATCAACTCCAGAGACAAGATAGGCAGGAAAACACATGGTACACAGACCTACCAGAGTCTGGACACAAGTCTGAACTGCCTGTTGCCTATGACATGAGGGCACACCTGTTTGGACCTACTCTATGAGTAAAAACTGTAAACATTGGCAAGTCTGGGAAGCAATGGATCGCTCCTCTGGAAGCATCAGCACTTGNNNNGCATCAGCACTTGCAGGTTTTAAGAATGTAACTGGCATTTTGTAAACTGAAGTCCCCCACAGGAATCTGGCCAAAAATATATTTAGTGACTTTTGTTTTTAAACACACAAACACAGAAAGTGTACAGCTGAGTATTTCAACGACGTACCTACAGCGGATGTGGACTGTGTGGGCTGGGGGGTCTTAAAGCCTGGATTCCTTTCTGAAAGGCACATTCCAGTTCAGCCAGAGGTTATAGGCTTCATACAGAAATTCCTCAGCTAAGATCTGTGTTTTAATGCTGCAGGTCAAACCACCCTCATAACAGTACCTCTTGTCTTGTATAGATTATATGACATTTAAGAGGGGAAAGGGGGCACTCGAAGCTAAATCTCAGGATACTAGAGTGTCTGATGCTGTACAGGCCTGGCAAATGGATTTAGATGCTCTTAACAAGAATACTTCAGTTTTCACTCAGCCTCTAACTGTTTCATTGCTGGTGTGAGGTAACTTCAGGGTTAGCTTTCCCCAAAAGCTGGCCCAAATAGGGTTTTCCCCCATACAAGTTAAAACAATTTTTAACCTAGTCTAAATACATCCTGAGGTGCACACCAAGATAAACACACCATCACAGAAGACCACTGGGGTATTTCCCTAGAGTTTCCCAAGAAACTATTGGGGTAACACACAGCCCTCTCCCAACACAGGGGCAGCTCTGCAGTGGGATGTTTAGGGGAATGTGCTGAAATGCAACAGCTGGATCAGGCAGACTTGATTAGCTCTACGAGGAAGATGTTCTTGTCAACCTACCGGTATGGGGCTTCCCCTTCAATGTCAGTGAGGAGGAAGGATTTGAGGCAGGGGACAGGAAAAACTTCATGATTTTGCCAAGAAGTCTCTGAGATCACCAGGGTGAGCAGGAGCATAGAGGAGGACCATGCATAAGACGCATACAAGGAGGAAACATGGTAATGGTGGTGTGGGATTTCAGGATTTGAAGAGAGGGCTGAAAGCATAGGGTGAAACAATAGACAGCCTTACAGGTGCAGACATGAAGTTTGCTTTGTTCTATCTCAGCTGGCATCTGCACCACCATCCAGAGAAGTGGCTACTATTTCTGAAGACACCTAAGGTGTCTTGGTCATACAGCCATACAGTGCTTCTGCAAAATACTGCAGCAATGCAGAACACAGCACAAGACTGTGAGCTCAGCTGCCATCCTTGGGAAATGCTCCTGCATTTAGTTTGGCTCTGCTCTGCACATTGGCTTCTAACTCAGGTGCATTAGTGGTGCACACACAAACACATGGTTTCCTCAAGAGGACAGGAGATGGGAGAGAAAGAGCACTTCAGAAAACAGCAGCATGAGGCTGTCCCATTTTTTGTGTATGTTTGGAGCTGTTAAGGCCATAAAGCTGGAGGCTGCAGTAACTAAGGCATGAAGTGAAGCCTTGAGAAGAAGCTGAGTTGATAGCATGTCATAAGGCCCTTTTTCTGAGTTGTCTGAACAGCTTACAGTTTTCCTATAGTTATTGCTTATTCAAAGATGATTGTGGAATTATTTCCATGAGTAATTCTTGGCTCCTGTATCCTTTGCAAGCAGTTCTGTGCAGTCCAGTTGATAGCTGGAATCCAAGACTGGTCAGTCCCTGTTCACATAGGTCCAGCAGAGAAGAAATGGCTTCACAGCAGATCATGTCCCAGGGCTGCCAGTGTTTTATCTCCTCACTCCTCAGGGACAGGAGCAGGACAGGCCTGTTGCTGTTAGCTGGCCACACAGGTGCCAGCATAGCATTTTACAAATGTGGGACAGAGTTTTCCTGCATGCTTTGAGTAGCTTTTTCAAGCTCTCTCTTTCAGTTGTCCAAACAGTCAATGTGCTTTTAGCAGTAGCAAGGAAGACAAGCACCACAGGATTCCAACAGGATCCTGAGTCATGGCAGAACCCAGTGTCCCTGAGCAGGCTTAGGCACCACAGGACAGGATAAGATGAGGTTCCAAACTGAAGTGAAAAATTAACTACACTGTTGAAGCAAGGATCTGCCAGCTTCCCAGGCTCAGCAGAACAGACACATGCATGTGAGAGCTGCAAAATTTATCAAAGACAACAGAGCCTAAATGTGAAACAAAATAAAGTAAGATCAATACGTCCAGACGGCAGATGCTGCTTTCAGGCCCTTTTCACAAAAAGCTGAATGTTTTAAATAATGCTTTAAATATACCTGTGTTGTTAATTGCAGCCTACATACTGTACAAGGAGACAAATATAAGATCTGTGAGTTTCAGAGCAAGGACATCAGGAGGAAGAATAAATTGATTCAGTGTGGAAAAGTGGAACTATTCGATGATATAAATAGTGTGTTTGTTTCCCCAGCAGCTTTTGCAGCTTCTGTGCTTTGAAGTGTTTCATTTTTGTAGTCTCAATTGCACCCTGAAACTTCAAAATTAAACAAAAGCTCTTCCATCTTAATGAACTACAGGACTTAAAACTATAATTTTATTGCATTTCCTATCCTGGTGAGGTTAACTAGAGTCTGGAAAGTGCACACTGCCCATTAGGGATCATTAGGAAAGCATTTGGAAGTTACACAGCTTCCTTGGACTTTTACCATTAATAGTTCCTTTTGCGGCCATTCAGAGGAAAAATAGGTTTTCTTAAGCAAATATAAAAGTATTTGATTAAATATATCATCTATGACAATTTTACTAGAACTCTAAGGATTTCCAAACCCTTCTCTTCCCTCTCCTTCCTATAAGTCCTTCAAAATTTTATATACACTATTGTGCAGGCTGTTCATGGCTTCTTGAAAAGTGAGACCAAGACCAGTTGCACAAAAACATGGAAGAGACTAGCAGGCACCTGGGAAGTCTGGAAATCTAGTTAACTTTGTCCTGTGGTTCTGTCCCACCTGCCCTTTCTTGCACTGCATCCACAGCCCATTCCTCTCCCCACAGTTGGCCTTGGGCTGGCTCCATGTACCACACTTGCACTCTGCTCCGAGGGTGCTGAGTGACCCACTGTCACTGCCTGGCAGCCTCTGCCTGCTGAATTCAGCTCCTGTTGAGAGCTGCCTTGCCAAAACCCTTTCCACACTATGATGGAAACCAAGTTAGAAATAACTCAGGAGTTGGCAAGATTTCTCAGAGCTTTCATTTTGTGAAGTGCTTTGCTGCCAAGCTATGTTATTCACATCTTCTCGGAGATCTGTAGGATGGTTTTTTTAATGCCTTTTCCTCTGAGGCGGGGGATGAGAGATATAAAGTCTAACACTTGTAAAATCTCTGTATTCCAATGTAAGAGTCAGCAAGCTAAGAAGTACAGTGATTAGGAAGTGGAGCTGTCATCAATCATGTCATGTTCAGGTATGTGGGATGAGCCTAACACTTCTGGCAATGTCATGTTCAGTGCTCCACTTTTCTGTGACTGTTGTTCCTGGTATTTTGGATCACCATGCAGGAACAAGGTTGAAGTTTGCATGTTTATCACACAAGGTGCAGCTTTGCTTAGGTAAATATGAGACAAGGAGCCCAGGCTCTCAGTCTAGTCTCCATGCTGGCCAGGGAGCATGGACAACATCCTCATCTCCTTTGCTCTCTGTCTCCTAGAAAGCAAATTCTGCAGCACAGGTTTCTGAAAGACCACAAGCAGTGACAGGGAGAGCTAGAACCCACTGTGGGCCTTGCACAGCAGAACAGGACACAGCCTAATTGGCTTCCATGAAGCTTTCAACAGCAAAGAATTGGCACATGAGAAGAAGGGGTCACCCAAAAGCAAGATGGAAAATCAATCCATCCATGATTACATGGTCAAAGACAAAGCTTTGTACAAAATACAGAGGGATTCTTTTCCTCAAAGAATGGTGGAGCAGACTGAAAGGAGAGCCTTCAGAAATGCTTCTGGATTTTGGGGGAGATGCCACCACAGATAGCAATCAGGATGCCATCTATCCTTTTGTTGTGTCAGTGCTGGCCTGAGAAATATGGACTGCCTCAGACCAGAAAGTAAAGCAGACAGTTGGAAACCTATTTTAAAAATGCATATATAAAAATCTCTTCCACTGATTGTTTATCCATTAATCCCTGGCCAAAAAGCATTTTCAGCAAGAGGCTGTCAGATGTGGTGCTTAGGGACATGGTTTATGGGTGGATTTGACAGTGCCGGGTTAATGGTTGGACTCAATGATCTTAAAGGTCTTTTCCAACCTAAATGATTCTGTGATTCTATTTTATGAAAAGGTCATATAAAACTTGTTCTCACAGAAAGCTAAAAAGTATGTGGGGAGGGGAGGGGGAGGAGGCAGGCAGGCTTGGAGATCTGGTCTGGTCTTCACAGTCTACAGCTATGTGTGGGCAGTGGAAAAATACTACTGAACAACTAATTACCAAAAGCAGTCAGTAACAAAATCCCGATTTAAATATTTGCAGGAGGTAGACAGAAAGGTGCCAGCCTGAAGCTTGTAATTACTTTTATTTCTGGCAAGAATCAGATATACTTCTAATAATAACTATGGGCACAAAGAATTAGTCAGAAAAGCAGGGCATATTTATTCCCAGCTGGAGGGGAGAACAAAGTAGGTAGGAAATGTCCTGATGCGGGTGCACAAAGGTGAAGGGTTGTAACTGCAGGGATGGGACTTGTGCAATGCAGTGGCACTGCCAAAGCAGCCCTGCCCTCAGTCCCAGGGCAGGGAATGCTCCAGGGCACCTTTTTCCTTCGGGGCTTAGCAAGGCTGGATGAAAACTTTCTTCAAGCACGTTGACCATTTTCTTCCCTCTGAACTGAACCTGCAGAGATTGTGATGGTGAAGACAGAGATGCATCATCCCTGAGCGACCATGGGGCCAGTCTGCAGCTGCAGCAATGCTGCTTGACTGTGGCTAGTGCCAGCAGAGGGTGGGTAGACAGGCCTTTTGCTGTGGTAGAAGGTTTCCCTCTCCCTAGGGAGCTCTGATCTGGATAGTGTGTTTCATTGCTGTGACTCTTCCCATCTCATCCCTCTTACAGCCTTGATTGCTGGATGAAGGATTTTCTAAGTATGCTCATGACGAGACCGGGTGGACTCTGCTTTGTGGCAGACTCTTACACCCCAGCCCAGCCTCCAATGAGCAGGGCAGAGTCTGAGTCCCCACTGCTGGCACTTCTGCTCNAAGTTCTGAAGAAAGAGTCTGAATTAACCAGCACACTCATAGGCTTAGATTTGGTTTCCAAGGCCCTCCCAGCCCACATCTCTATCCAAACTGCATATTTTTTTCAACTGGGCTGTCTGTCCCTGCTCCTGCCAGCAGGCAGCCTCTGCAAGACATGAGGCTGGGTTGTCAGTGGATTTTAGGAGTATGACCATGACGATGTCTTTCCCAATCTGCGTCTGGAGCACAGATTCAACCCAATCAACTTCCTTGGCTTCATCAGGACAAAGTAACTATTCTGCAGTTCTGCAGAAGACCCATCTACAAAGGTAGCCAAACCGAGGTATTTCACTCCTCACATATGCCTTGTTTGGAAGTCTTGTACCAAGACTGAGCTTTTTCATTCCTTATTCAGTGAATGTGTTTGGTGCCTACCAAAGACCCACCTTGACAACTCCAGCTAGCCACAGGCTGGAGTCACAAGTGGGTGAGTTATTACACTGATATTTTTCCACATTCAGCTTCTCAGAATTAGACTCATACCACACTGCTGCTGCCAAAGGGGTTCATATCTCATAGAAGAGAGGAAAAGAGGGAGCTGCTCTAGGCCCTCCATAGCTTCCCTAGCTCCTCACCCCACTCCTGGAAAAGCACATTGCAGTTTTCCATATCTGTCTGCCATCAGGTCTCCTGGGCATGCAGTAGGTCCAGCCACCAGACTGGAATGAGCCTGGAAACTATTTCAGGAAACTGGAACAGGAACTGGAACCTGCTGCTCTGAGCACCAAGTCCCAGCAGGTGAACACTTTCTTGACCACAGCACCTGCTAGCTGGGCCTCATTGGTTATCAGAAAATGGTCCAGACATGGGGAGGCAAAGTGTGAATCCATCAGCCCTGCACAAATATGGAGCACAGGTATGGGTCAGTGGTAGAGCAGGTAAATCTGTCAAAAGGCAGTGAGCTTAAGGTCCCCCTTCCCAAAGTGCCGTGGACACTTCAGGAATTCTGAACAACTTGCAGAGAGTCCCAGACTTCACTGTGGAAAAAACCAACAGATATCTTCATTTTCCTCAGATATAAATATAGTCCCACGCATCAGAATCCAGCATACCTGGATTCCATCCTTCCATCCCCTTGCTGTTCTTCAAACACAAACCATCTTTCACCATCATGCCAGGCTGCAGAGTTTGCAACCATATCTGGTATTCCAGTTGTCCTCCATCTACTGTTAAAGGAAACACACAGCAAAATCTCCAGTCTAGTGCTTAGAGAGACTCAGTATGAACAAAGTGAACACACTTTTGGGCTTTATGGTCCTTGCAATCAATAGCTTAACCTTAAAGTTATTCATTTACATGACTGCTGCAAAAGTCTCATCAGCTCTCCAAAACCAGTCACAAATTAGATTCAGTCCTACACAAAGAGCACACAAAGGACAAAGGAGGAAGCGTAATTAAGAGGAGCACAAAATTTACAGTGCAATTAGATTATATAGTACAAATGCCCTCTGCTTTCAAAGCTCAGCTAAAAAGCACAGGGACACCACTCTCTCCTCCACCTATATTTCAGCAGTCCTGGGTTAGACTTTGCAAACCTTTGACAATGTCTACATTAGCAGTGAGTTTTGTTTAATTTAGCATCCCTTAAGGGCAAAGTTGCCAGTGGGGTGCAAGAAGTTTTGCACACACAAGTGTGCTTGGGGAAGATCTCATTTCATTAGGTTACCTTGAAAAGGCCCCATTTAAAACAACTGACTTTTCCTAAAGGTAATCGTCAGTATTTTTCCTCTAATATCTTAACATCTGACGTGTTTTATTTAACATCAGATTCATATCCACTCTGAATTCCTTAAAAATCTTTGAACATATCTGCATTCACTTCATTTATTCCTTTGAAAGAACATATTACCTATCAAAAGGCTAAAACTAGCTGGCACAGCCCAGAGGGAAACTCTGCACAAGGGCAACAGCAGATATTATTTCAGGCTGCTTTCTGGGCTATGTTTCTGCAATTCAAATGTCTAATGAGCTTATTTGATTGTATCCATGCCAACAAAGAGATATAAACAACTTTAATCACTGTTTCGCGTTGCTCTTGACCCCCTGCTTGGCTTCATTATTTTCCTTTTAGCCACATCAAGGCACAACACTCCAACTAAATCACTAGACCACTTGCTGAAGACCTGTCCACATAATAAGATTTCTTTTTTATCATCTCATGTGGTTTTTTGCACTGCTGTTTAACAAGCAGCAGCCAAGCTGGGTGTTAGCTCAAAAGAAGCAGCTAGGTAAGGAATTAAGTCAATAGCTCTTGCTTGCTCCTTTATTTTCAGATAATTTCTAAATTTGTTACCCTAAAGTGATTAATGCCCAAAGACAGGGAGCAGGTTACAGCTTCTGGTCTCCTGTTTTGTCACTAACGATGCTGGAGGAAGAACAGGACAGGGAAACAAAGAGAAAAGGAAGCGTTAACAGTTCAAGTCACAGTAAGTGTTGGCCTGCTTAAACTAATAATATCAGACAATTCTCTATAGTCTAAAACACCCACAGTCTTCCTACAGAGCTCCAAGCACTCCATGATCAGTGAACCATGTTTTAATGATACATTCTCTTGCAGAGCTTAAAGGTTTGAAATATTAAATCTTTTCTCTCATGCATGCTGACAGCAAATGAATCTGATGCCCATCTATTAATGAAGTTTGTCTGTCTCTTGATCATTATAACGAGGGCATTAGCTAGCATTACCTCCCCTCCCACCACCACTTTTTTAAATATGGAAGAAAAAGAATGTCAAGGAGCACACCAAATGTGACACATAACTACAGGTTCAAAAGGTCATTGAGGATTGAGGTCAGATAGTATGGTGAAAATCTTGTGCCCTCCTAAAAAGTAGGTCATTTTTTTCAGCCCTGCATGGATACAGGAAAAATCCTGAGGCGTATGTGCAACGTCTATTCTGTAAAAGAAATAACTTCCAAGTTGTTTCCTTTTTAAAAATACCTTTTTTTTTCTTTCCTTATTCTGAAGTGGTTCTTAATGGGTTATTGACACATTCTGGGAAAAGGATCACAGAACCATAGTATGCCTAATTTTTCTGACATCTAGGTCTGTTGCCTGTTAAATACCATAAGTGTCAGTGACTTCTAGAATTTTCTAAGGCATATGTTTTGCCTTCTACTTTGTTGCTTGATTTCATCAGAGTGAACTGGGAGTCCTGGCTGGTTTTTTAGACTATGCAATGACAGCAGCATGGGACAGAGGCACCTGCTCAGTGCCACAAGCCTTCCCCATGAGCATTCAGTCCACCCTTGTGCTTCAAGGCAGGAAAAACTGACACCTGAAAGCCATCTAACTTCACCCTAGACATGGCTTGTGTGGCTTTGAAGAAGTTCTTCAGCATCTATGCTGTCTCTTCCTTGCTGTAATTCAGATCTACTATATGTCTGATGTAGCACAGGCACGGAGAGCAGATTATTTCCTCTTCTCATTATCCAATTCTTCTCTTCTTGAGGCTCAATAACACTAACTGATTCAATCTTTCATTTATTTAATTTTTTTAGACTTCATATCATTCTCCTTACTCTTTTCCAGATGTCCCACATTGGCACACAGAGCTGTAACTGAAGATTTACTGGTGCTGAGTGGAAATTTGTGGGTGTTTCAGGATATACACATCAATGCATACCCTATAGCAGCATCTTCTTTTCCCCCCACAGCAGTGCATTGAGGACCCTCAGTGGCAATTGAGACTTTCCTGACTTAAAGACCCTCTGTGAGTGGAAAAGCAGTCCTGATTCTTGTCTGGCAAGTGAGACATAAACTTTTTCAACTTTTTAAGAACATACAGAGCTGCAAGATGCTACATAAACTAATGATCACTGTGCCTTTACTCATCACCTTCTGCTTCCTCAGACAAAAACTCGGTCAATATACAAAAGGTATTGTTCCCAATGAATAGACATGAGACCCCAGTTGCAGAGCAGATTCCTCAGCTTTCTGGGCACTGCACATTCAAAATACCATGGTCATTTTAGGTAGTTTAAAAAAAAATACTTTGTAGCAATTCTTTAATAGTACAGGTGAACGCCTCAATAATTTTGCTGAGGGAATTAATAAGAAATGTTTTTCCCCCAGTCACAAGTCTTGTAGCTGCAGTTACGATAGGATTGTGCCTGCAAAAGCCCCATTGCTAGACCTAATCTGCTGTTAAACTGCTTAATCGAGAGATTATTAACATTTCTGATGAAATACTTAGCTAAAGTGCAAAATGTAATCTTGGGGCTTTGCTGTCTGGGATTCTAGTTAACATCATAAGCGCCACAAGCACACTAAATACCTCAGCAGTGTGCAGGGTTATTATCCTAATCCAATGTGAGAGCACAGGCACTCCCTCCCTGTGCTCCCTATACATTTCATCTTGATGAAAACATTGTAAGTGCTTTTGCAGTCCAGCAACTAAAGTGGCACAATAAACGCTGCAGTCGAGAGGCTGTTTCAAGGCAGGGCCCTGATCCTGAGCAGTTCTGAGCATCCCTCCCTCCCTGCATGCTGCAGTGCTGTGCACTCACCACCACTGAGGATCACAGTTGGTGGCCTTGGCTATGTTTCCAGAAAAAGCTGGTGGGAAAAGAGGGATGAAGAGGAAATAACAGATAAATATTAAAGCAGACCAAAGAGTGAGGATAGAGCTGCCACTATTTCTAAACATTTGCAGCCTTGAAGACCCAAAGAAGTTGATGGATTTCTGCTATCTTCCATTTCCACAGAGAAAAGGAACCCTTTCCTGAACTAGGATGCTGCCATTTTTCAACAAGACTGAGCTGGCTCTGGCACCAGGAAGAGAACAAGTTCTCCCTGGGTTGGCCATCACACCATGTCCACATAGCATCAACAGGGCCATCAAGAGTTTGCTGTAGCAGGCACCTCATGTCAAAGTTTTATCTTATGTCTAGATTTTCAAAAATCTTAGACACTGACTTGCACAACCCCCTCCCGAAAAAAAAAGCAAATTATTCAGCTGTGTGTGAGATACTTGCAGATTAAGGAAATACACATTGGTCCTTACCTGACTAATTCAGTTATCACAGAATCATAGAACCACCGAATGGTTTGAGTTGGAAGATACCTTAAAGATCACCTAGTTCCAAACCCTCTGTCATGGGTAGAGATGCTACCCACTAGACCAGCTTGCTCACAGTCCCATGCAACCTGGCCTCAAACACTTCCAGAGATGAGGCATCCACAACTTCTCTGAATAACACGTTCCAGGTTATCCAGGCTTTGCCTCCAGCCAAGGAAACAGAGATCCTATGGAAAGCAGTTCTTCTTTGATCTGCTCAGGTCCCTATGCCAGGTGGGTGGGATTGCCTTTCAAAGGTGCCAGACTCTCTAACCTGAACACACAGACAGTCCAGAAAGGAAGTTTGGACTGTGCTTTTATGACGCTAAATTAAGTTCCAATTAATCTCAACTAACATCTCCCAAAAATCCTGCTGTCACAAGGAACAAGTCATCTCACCCAAAATTATACCATGCTCAAGTGACAGTCAGTTTTGCATCCTGAGCCACTCTTTCCTGGATTTCACAGGGGCCAGAGGTAACCTTGGTGTGACAGACTCATCCCTCGTAGCATTCAACGGGGAGAGCTTTCTGCTTCTTCAGTTCAAAACCCCAACCGCAAGAGATTTTCCTAGCCCAGAACAATCATAACCCACCATAGAAACAATGCAGCAGAGTTTCAAAATAAGCTCCAAGCATTCAAATCCAGACTAGAAGATACCTCCCAGAACAATAGTTTTGCTGAACCCAGCTTGTGTTTTTTGAAAGCAGAGCTGCTTTTGAAATAATATAAAAATCAAAGTGCTATAGCTGGACTTTGGCTTTCCTCAAGTCATCATTTGATTTCTAGCATGTCCAGCTTAATGAAGTTCTCTACCTCATCCTGTTTTGGTGCCACTTAATTATTATTCATCACAGCCAATAAATAACTCTTCTTTCTGTAACTACAAATACATGGCATAAACCAGCCTACTCCAGGCAAAGCAAGCAAAGTAAGCAGAGCCAAGTCAAACTGGAATGCCATGAGAGTATTAGCTAGATTAAACATTAACAATTACTTTTCTCCTTTTGATCACTGAAGTAGCAATGAAGGCAGTAGAAGGAAAGCCTAAGATGTTGACATATGTTTTTATTATCTGTAGTCTTCTTTTTTGAAGTCTTGGGAACTGGCTCCACAAATACTTCCCAGGTCAAAGGCAGAGAATTATGCTATTTGTTTCAGCTGTGAGGAGGCTGGGCAATTTTATTAATAAATACAGCTTGATTTATTATTTCAAAATTAGCAGGGAAGCAATCATAAAAAACTGCAAGGAAAATAATTAATTCCATTTTTAAAATTGCTAACTTAAGAGCTAGGCAGATTAAAGAGATTCAATCATAAGTAACACAACAATAGAAATCCAGCTAAGCTTTATTTCCCTTGCTTTTCTCATTTTCAGTCACCCTGCCTATTTTGGTTTTTCCAGGACTGGGAACATCTTCCCTCTAGCTTGTAGTGAGAAGTGTTTGCTCCTGTCACTTGCCTGACCAAGGGAAATACCAAACAAATACCACAAGAACGCCACATCTTTGTGAGATTTCCAGCTGCAATTTCCAGGCTATAAAGGATGGAGTTTTCTATGATGTCCTGCATTTGTGAAATGGATATGGAGCATATGTGAACCTTTTCAGATTGGCCTGTAGTTAAGAAGGGGCTGGCATAGAAGAGAAAGACCTACACTGAGAAAAAGTAAAAGTAGTAAGTTTTAAAAAGGAATTTATATTAAGGAAATGTAAAAATAGCCACAATATATCACTCACAGTTATTTTTCCTCACCTTTGCCCCCTACTAGGATTTTTTGTACTTTGGGTGGTGAATTCTCTCTTTTTTGTTTAATTGAAAACATTTCTACTTTTAATTTGCTTCTCTCTTGTTCCCTTGACACATTGCTTTTTCCAAAACCCTAAGATTCTGTGATGACAAAGAAAGTAGCTTGAAATATTTTTTCAGTGAATATTTCTTGTTCACTGAAATACACTGTTCTAATAAGAAAGTTCACCTATGAGTCTTAAAAGTGACCCAGGGCATCCAGTCCTTTCTTGTTTTGAGCTGAAAAAAGGAAACAATTAATCTGAAGTAATTCCTAGTCCAAAGCAATTTGCTCTTATGGAATCTATAGGCTGTAGAAAACACTGGAGTTCATGGAAGATGCTAATAAAGCTACTTTTGACCCATCTTAAGAGTGTTTCGATTATCCCTAACTTTACTTTAAAAAGTCCAGTTAGCAGCAGGCTTGTATCAAGAAACACATCAATTTCTGCTTTTCCTTCCTTTCCCCCTCACATCCAAACCTGAATCCCACTGTCTGCCAATACAAACTGGTGTAAATGCCAGGCACATAAAGATCCAAGACATATCTGAAGACTCCAGCTGGCAGTTGTGGGCAGTGTATGATCCATGCAAGCAATTAAGTATCTATCTGGTTATGCTGGATCCAACCATTAGATTTTCAATCTAATAATTTCCCCTTTTTCCATACTTTCCAGTAATTTAGTGTATTACTATAGCTTACACATTCCCTGCTTTCACCCCTCAGTGTGGGACATTGTCTCACTAACAGTACTGATGGGGAAAGCATGGACAGTTCTCAAGATGCTCAACTACATATATATATTCATACATGTTTCTCAGGATGAAAAGAAGGTGTTTTAAATTTATTTCAGCCGATGGATCCAAACTTTAACAGAGTAACCACATACTGTAACACAACAAGTCTCAAAATCTCGTATTCCTGAGACCAGAGTGTTAGGGGACTTGTCCAAAAGCAGCTGCAGCATCCCATGGCCAATGAATCTGCATGTCATTGACTCGAGGGTCATCTTGTCAGCATTACCAGATGGACTCTGCCTTGTTGAGGCTTGCTGACAGCCAGACCAGCAGCAGCAGCTCCCACAGGAGGACCAGTGGCCACAGTAAGCCCAAGTCCCACTGAGCCTCATTCCAGGCAGCATTCCCAGAGGCTCTGAACTGGAGGCACGCTCTTGAATGGTGTCTTGAGACACGAACTTAACACAAGCACCTGCTTCCTCAGCAGAGACCTGCAGCTTGTATCAATACTAGGAGAGATTGAATTTGATTTATTAAGCTTTCTGAGTTCAGTCCACCCATTTAAATTTGTAAACTCACTGCTACTTCTTGAGTTACCACGCTTGTTTCCTTTACAGACTTACCAGAAATGTAGAAATGCTACACCAAGTCAACCTGGTGTATGATCTCCCTTGACAAAACCATAAATACCTCTGAACCAGCACACACAGCCTTGACATCTGGCTGCTCCCTGTGCTAAAGTGGAATTAGGTCTGCTGTGCAAGTGTGTGTCCTAGTGCTGAACCTCCTTAGGAGAGCAAGGAAACACTGGGGTCTAATCAAGAGGGAAGAGTGTAGCTACAAGCAGTTTAGGTAATTTTTGGGTGTTATGGGCTTGGCCACCGAATTTAGCTCAGGTTTGGAGAGGACCTCAGATGAGAGATCAGCCAAGAGATCAGTCTCCAGAGCTGCAATAGTCTTTTGCCTTGTCAGGCAGTAAAACTGTTTTGCTTTTTCTCCCTCGCTTCCTTACAGGATTAACTCATGACTGATACAAAAGCAAAAGGAAGCAAACAGTCCCTTTGAAAACTTTACTGTGAAAAAGCTTATATTTCCAAATGTGTTTTTATGAAAATTATGGGCGAATTTGCCATGGTAGCGATTTCACATTTGTTTATGCTGTGCTCCCATCAGAAGGTTGTGCACAACACAGTGCTGCAAGAGATCAGAGGATAGTGTGTGATCTCTGCAATAGAAGCACAAGAGTGACCTGCAGCTGCAAGGCAAGGGCTCCATCCCTGCCCGGGCTGTTAGACATCACCTCAAAAACTATGTCTCCTGGTGGTGATTGGATTCCTGCAGATCTTCTCTGCCAAGAAATGTCACTGGATGTCTCACAAAGCAGGTATACAGAGAAGACACAAGTCACAGTAATGACTGTTGAGAGTCCTCATTCTTCCTCCTGGAAAGCAAAAACTTTTAGGGTTGAGGTTTGGGGTTCACCAGCAGTGTTCTCAATATGAAATTAAAATGAAACTGCTTAATGAAAGACACTAAGAATTAGATATAACATTAGTTTGCAAATCTTAGTAATGGAAAAAATAATGGACAAAAAAAGCCTGTGCAATTACTGGACTGACACTTGGGTACAACTGTTAAGTTTAGACCATCTCCGAGGTGTTCATGTTTGTGGAAATAGATGTTCACAAAGGAATGGTGGGAAGAAAAAGAAATGCATTTGGTAGCATTTATCTAACCCCACATTTAAATTGCCAGGGTGAACTAAGTGCCAAGTGGTCATCTTATTAGTTTGATAAATGCTCTGCTATCATGAATAAAATGGTTTTTAATACAAATAAGGCCTGCCCAATCCACATTTGAGATATGTGGATATATGAGATAACATAGACTGAGATATATATATAATGAGATAACATAGACTGTTTTGTTACATGGTCGTATCTGTGAGATGCAGATGCAAGATCTGCAAGACAGCTCCTGAAATAAGTTTTTCAACAAAATGAATAATGACTTTTTAAGTAAGAGGGTATATTACTTTAAATTCATGGCAAAAGAAGTATTTTGCAGCTCATTTTAGAATAGGGGATAATTTTCATTTTTAGATTCTCTTTATTGGGTTTTCATAATTTCAAGGAAGTATGTTCGGAAACACTTTCAAAGGACAAATGTAAGGAAAGGAGCTGACAATTGAATGTTTCTCTATAGATTTGTTTAATAATTTAGAGAAGTAAGAGGAAAATACCTCTTCAGGTGACAGTGAACTTGCAGAAAATAATCAAGGATCACGAAATAGCAAAAAGGAGAAATATATATAAAAATGGTCATCAGTTTGACTAGGTTAGAAAGAAATGGGATAACATGTTTATGTTTTCAAAAGAAGCATTTTTGCCTTCATAATTAGGTTAGAGTTATCTTCAATTTGATTTTCCTGTCTGACTTCCAGCAGCATTTTAACTGTACATGTCCTGAATAAAAACACTGTCATAGGAAATATCTGGGTTTTTTTGTGAACGGAGAGTTGAATTTTTGGTTTGGGCTTATTTTAAAGAATGGATATAAATGCTTCCATGTGTTGACATGTCCCTGCTAGCAGTTAACTGTATCCCACAGCTTCACTGAGCACTGGAGGCTGGCTGGGAAGCTTTGCCATCACCAAAATGAGCAGCTCAGTGAGGGGCACTGCTTGCCTGCTCACCTTGCCTTGGCAGATGTTCCTGCTCATCAGCTCCACGTGTTAATGAATGCAGGAGGGCCAGAGCCAAACCCAAGCCAGCGTCTTTCCAGTGAGTTTGAAAAGTTCAGACCACAAAGCGCTGGCATTGGTGCAGCTCTGCTTGCTGAATGTCCCTCTGAGAGTTGATGAAACCAAGGAACAGCAGGGGAGAGAAAGGGAGAAAGAAGTGAGGAAAGAGAAAGGCTAGACAGAAAAAAGGGGGTGTGATGCAATGCTCCCACGCTGGTGCCTGGGCCGTGCAGCCAGGCCTGGCCACCAGCGTGGCTGGGGAAGGAGGTGACAGTGACCTCTCCTGCTGCTGAGCTCCTCCAAGGTGCCTGACCAGGGCTTTGAGGGATGAGCACCCACTGGTCAGGGCTGACCCTCCTGATGGGTACGTGGTGAGCCCTTCCAGCCTGGCATTCCCATCATGACCAATTCTGGGCTCAGAACACGCATGGCATGGACTGAATTGAGAGCTCCCTGCATGATGCCAGACACCAGCTCTTTCATGTATCACCAAAACTTCAGATTCAGCACAAAGGACACAGGAGGCACAATGACAACAATTCAAAACTCTTCTGAGCTTCTGCCTACAGTCATCCTTGTGAGCTTCAAATTATCTGTATTTTCAACGCTCAGGGTCTGAACTGCTGCATCCCAGAGGAGACTTGACCCTTAATGATTATTGTGCCTTCTGTGTCCATATTGAATTAGAATTCTGTTAACACCAAAACACCCAAAGTTTCTGGGTGTTTTGAAGCTCTCACTGTTTTTCAAAAATAATCAGGGGCTTCTCCTTTCAACACTACCTATTATTGTTGCTAATTCCCTGCTCTTCTCCACTGCATGTGGGCTGCATCTTTTCCCTCTTGCTCTGAACAGCAGACTAGGACTCCAACTCCATCACAGGTTTACAGGGCTAGAGGCTTGAAGGACAAGGCTGGGTAGTTAAAACAGAGAAAGTTGATGATGTTCCTCCCTGAGGACAAGTATATTAGTTTTGAGCTGCTGAGTTTCAGACAGCACCAGCAGCAAACTCAGCTAATGGTGGCGTGTCCAAAGGGGTACAGTGGTGCTGCCAAGTGCCTTCCTCAAGCAGCTCCAGCCATGGACCAGCACTGAAGGGACTGTTTGCACAGTGAATGCCCACATATGAAGGCCCAGTGAAGGGATGTCCTGGGGTGGTAGGGACAGGAAGCCCTTAGGCCAGTCCTCTCCATGGCACAGGCCCAGTGTCTGGCCTCAGCAGGGCACAAACATTGCCTCTCTAATGCAGAAGCAGATCTGCCAGGGAGGGGCACAGGAACTGTCTCAGTGGGAAACAACAAAATTCAACAGCAACTGTACAGAGAGAAAGTTTAGAAAGTGCAGAATCGACCCTGAGAAGGTTCCGAACAAGTTCTTGTGATAGTAGGCGGAAAACAAAATCCTACATCTAGAAAGAGATATTTATACACCAGGGAGCACAGTAACTCCCTCCTTGCCTGCTCACCCTCCTCACCAGTGGGCAGCTGCTTCCCTGCCATGGACAGGGAAGCCTGGCCATCAGGCTTCCTATGCCCATGCTGAGGACTCAATCACCTCCTCTGCTTTCTTTCCCTCTTTGTTTTTCCCCTCACCTTGCTTTTTGTGACACATGCTTTCCTGTTTGGGGGGGTTTGTTGTTGTTATCAACATTTCCATATTCTGTTCTTTTCATTTTGTTCACTTGTTTCTTAATTTCTCCATTGTCTGGAAAAGCTAAAGACACATAGTTCTGCCTCCAGTATGTACTTGAGGAACCAAAAGTATGCAATGTAAATTAGCTTTAAAAGAAAATGTTATTTCATTAAGTAACATGGCTGTCTGCCACTCAGAAATGTCCTCTTGCAACATATCCTGGTGATCTCACAGACATGTGTGTTACAAACTCTAAAGAACTGAATGACATTTTTGGAAAATGCCTTTTAAATATTTTTCAAAGAATAAGATACTTTAAACCATATTCTGTAACTTGAAACTGGACCAAAAAAATAACCCTGATTTGAAATTACTTACAATACAATTCCTTGCCAAAATGTGTGTATTTTCTTAGTTTCCTTCTATCCACGTCTTCTGTTTCAATATAAATTATTCAGTTGGGCATATTCAGTCTTAAAACAGTTTTTCTTCAAAAGCAGGAAAAGTACAAAAGATAAGGCACATGTTTTTCTGAGGCTGCAGCACACTTGAATGTTCAGTGGTAAGGGTACAGAAAGGAACAAACTGCCGGTGTAGGCTGTGACTGAAGCATGGCAACTGTTGCACAGAAGTTCCATGCTGGTTATGATGAACTGCTTCCTAGGAGCTGGAACAGGCTCCCCACAGATGTGATCTTGGCATCAAGCTTATCAGTGTTCAGGAACTGTTTGGCCAATGGTCTCAGGCACATGGTGTGATTTTTGGGACTGCCTTCTGCAGATCCAGGAGTTGGACTTGATGATGCTGGTGGAGTCACTTCCAGTTCTGGATATTTTATGATTCTAGTTAAGCAGAGATGAGATCAGGTAATAAAAAAGAGACCTTCTGGACATTTTCTGTCCCTCTCTCAAGGTCCCACTGCCTAGGGCTGTCAAAGGAGTTGACAGCTGGAACAAGAGCAGAGTTACACACAGCAGCAGAGTGTAAAACCAGTGCATCATCCCAGGGCCTTCCTGGTGAGTCGTCCCTCAGAGAAAACATGTCCAGCTCTGCCCTGAGCACCAGCACTCCCTTGCTGTCCCACCTTCCCCACTGGCCCATGGCATCCTCCATCTCCTGTACAGCCACAGAGTTCCACACCTGCCCAAACCTCCAGCTGTGAGATGCAATACACATCCATGGAGGTTTTGTGTCTCCTGGAGCACAAGCTGAGTCCTTCTTGAGAGTCCTCCTTGTATGTGTCCTAAGCTGGCTCCAGCTGTGCCCCACAAGTTGACAGTCATCCCTGCACATCAAGAAGCAAGGAATGTGCCTGTATCTGGGGATCTGTGTCTCTTGTCACAGAGGTTTCTCCTGCAAGCCTTCCCATATGATTCAGAGAAACAAGCATCTTTATTTGTGATGATGTGATGTCTTTCTTATGTATATTTAAAGGTCTGAGATATAAACTTCTTCATAGAAGTCAAAACAGAAAATATGGTGTTGACTCTGCTGCCCCACTTGAAAGACTTGTGTATTGTGGGAAATGTGCCCTTGTTATCACCATTTTTGGAATTACCTTTAATTTTCAATGAACTAACTGCAAGCAAGTGATGAGTTTGCATCAACAGTCCTAAAATTAGCAGAAAGATTTAGCTGGGTCCTGGATTTGTTTTGGATGAGCCATAGCAATCCTTTGGGTTATTTGTTAACTGCATCAACTGCTTACTTTTGGTGGTATGTGACTGCTGGCTGCAGACACACGATGCTGCCATTGAACCCCAGCCAGTGCCCAAGCAGAGTTCTTTCCAGGGACATGTGTGTACTTGCAGAAAGAGAGGGATGACAGATGAGAAGACTCTTGTGGTTTGTTTTTCCATGTAAACAAAAATGCTTTTTCATAAACACAACCAAGGATGCAGGGAGCTACAGCAGGAAAACAATCTTAGGAAAACCACTCTTGGCTGCAAAGTTTAATCTCCTTCCCCAAAAACATTAATGAGTTGATACTTAGCACTCAGCTACATGCATGCCATTAGAACTGTACCAGAGTGGGATGTGTTCAGAGATGCCCGGGTCACTTGTCACAGATATTCCAACCACCAGCTGTAGACTTCTGATTAGAGCACAGATTAAAAACCCTACATTTGAGATCCTGATTTCTCTTTGGAGTTTAACAGAGAGAGTTGTTCCTGCAGAGACTACTTGTGTTAGATGTCTGACAGTCCCTCACAGACCCTCAAATTCTCTTTGGACAATTCTGGAGAAGAGTTGTGCTTCACCCACAGCCAAGTTTTACCCTCACAGGCAAATGCAGTCTGTGCATGGAAGTTTTGCAAAGCCAAAGGGCTGGAAAACATCCCAGCAACAGGACAGGGGACTCTGGAGCGCGGGGAAGAGAGAGAAATGTTAAATTAAATTTTAGATGGATGGTTCCTGGTGCCAGTTCCTGCACTGCTGCAAAGCCTGAGTCCATGCTCTCCAAGGCTATCTCCAGACACAGCTACTGGGAAATATCATGGCAGAAGGCTGGAGAAAATCCTCGTCAGAAAGATGCTGGAGACTGGGGGCTGCCCTCAGTAGTGGCAGAGATGGGGCTGGGGGCCATGGGTGGTCATTGCTGTGCAGATGACCCCATCTGTTTTCAGTGAGCATCTCTGAGCCCTTCTGCCCTCACTGGTCAGGTTAGAGACTCAATAGCCCATTTATTGGGAACATATGACAGACACTTACCACATACCCTAAATATTCTCAATAGCTGGCATTTCTGAGACTCAGGCTCCTTTTTAACACCCCAAAGCTCTTAGTAAAGGTTAGACCCCTATATCGGAAGTGAAGTTTTACACTTTCCACTAACATTTTATATAGTATTTTTATTACTGATTGCAGCACAGCACTTGTGGTCTCATAGGTCCCCTTGCAGTTTTCAGCCTTAAATATAGATATTTTTTGTTGAGGGAAGAAAATGCTTATTAGGACATTTAGGCACTTTAAGGAAAAAAAGCCCAGTGTTTGCAGCTGGCTCCATTTACCGATTAGAGTTTCATTAACCATGGTAATAGTATTCCTGCTAGTAAATTCTTGCTGGAGTATTTACTTTACAATGCTAAAACATTGCTAGAAAACAATAATCTCCTCTGTTTTCTCATTCCAATAAAGTTACCCTAAGATTACAGAGGAGTAATAGATTCCAATGGAGGGCTACGCACACACCCCTAGATTATCTCTATACATTATCTCATTCATATGATTATCAGCCATTATTTAACCAACTTTCTTCTTGTTTTTATACAAACAGGAGGTCTGCCTATACAATCAAAACATTTTCTCCACACGGCAAGTATTCCCATTTTCTGACTGGGAGAGTCAACATCTGACCCAGAACTGGAATTAACCATTTAAGTTTTAAAGAGTAGTAAAAATGAAGGTAGAAAGTTTTGCATGAATGAAAAGAAGTTCTGGGGAATAGGGATGAGGATCCTGGCAGGACAGGACAGGGACAGACAGCAGGCAGTGGTTCCCAAGTCTTATTGTTTCCAGAAATTTTGTTTCTTTGTCCCATCCATCTCCTCATCTGCCCACACATCCAGAGTCCTCAAGCAAAGCCTGCTCTGCCATCAGAGCTCTGTTTTATGTCAGTACCTTGTTATCTCAAAGCTGGCTCCTTTTTCTCTTTAGTCCTTTTGTTTTGTATCCCTGAGAAATTCATCTATGGTTAAGAGCCATCTGTCATCTCCTACAGATTTTTCCCTTTTGTAATTCACCTGCAGCTCTCACATCTACTAGAGATTGAACAGAAATGAAAAAAGGTCTGAATGTCTCAGAAGTTTGCCCTATAAGACAAGAAAATAATATAAAATCATGGTATGGTTTCACTGGAGCAAAAATTTAATCTGATTATACATCTCTCTGGCTTTCTTACATCTCTTTCCAGGCTAAGCTTGTGTTTATCTGCACTTTGAAAATAGTCCCTACCTTGGAGACGGTATCCTCCACTCACTGAAAAGCACAAAAAATTATTTAGAAGGATTACTTTTTACCAGAAAGTTACCTCTGCATGACCCTACTTTTCCACAGATGGAGCCCTACTCAAACACTTTTTGCATTGATAACTGTATTTGATATCCATCAAGGAGGTGTTTAAAATTTGCAATGCTATCAAGGGTATCTGCAGGGTTTGTTAAGTGTTTGGGGACTTAACAGTATTGAGGCTTTCACTGACTGGAAAAAAAAAGTGTATCAATTTTAAAATATACCAACTTACAAAGAAAGTGCTTTGTTAGGGATTTTTCTTTAAAAGTCTTGCTGAGGTTTGTACTGTCAATAAACATGCACTGATGGACTGAATTAATTTCCCTGTGTGATCAAAACACGTGATGTGTTTGATAATGGAATTACAGAACACTCTGCTCTCATAAGGACATTGCTGCAATCAAATATTCCCTTCTGATCTGGCACAGCTGACATATGAGCATGCACAGGAGGGAAGGATAGGAGGAGGGTAAGATGCATTTGCCTTGGGATGGGAAGGGAAGCCAGTGAAGGAGGCAGCTGCAACCATGGCAGTGGAAGCTTGTAGGGGTAGGGTGGCTCAGTCAGATGAACAAATTCAGGGAACAGGGAAGAAGGAGAAGGGAGGTTTGGTGGGATTTGGCTGGCTGCACCAGCCTTGCTGCTGCCTTCACACCAGCAGCAGCTTTATTCTGAGCACACAACAGGCACACAGGGGAGAAATCCAGGTCTCATTCTCGCTGAGATAAGATGCAGCATCTGGTACAAGCAATACAATTAAATGTAGCAACAGCAGCCTGTGTCTGTAAGTACTTAGTCAAGGTGTGTGTGGTGACACTGAGCTGCAGCAGCTGGGCAGGAGCCAGGCTCCCAGCAGGTCCTTTGGGACATCCCCAAGGGAGGAGCTGCTGGCAGATGAGTGCTCCTGCACCTGTGTCCTTCTGGCCACACCCAAGCCAGTGAGCAAATCCATTCTGGCAAGCCAGGGCATGATCCAGTGCTGCCTGACACAGAATAAAAGGAAATACCTTACACTGGCTGAGGTCCCGGTTTTGTCTTTCTCCTTCCACTTTCCCAGATGCAAGCTGAGCCATGAGTGCAACAGACAGAGGAGTAATTTGGCTTCTTTGCCAGATGGACTCACTGGCCATTGGTGACCCCAGAGTGCGCCCCAGAGGAGTCAGATCTGAGTGTGACATTTGGTCATTGCAGCTGCAGGGCTGAGGAACAGGTAAAGCTGTTTGGCCAGCAGCAGGAGGATCACCCAGCCTTTGGCACCACGGCAGCCCTCTGCAGATGTTGCCCCATGGCAACCTCTGTGCCCAGCCCCTTCCCCAGGAGCATCCCCTGGCCTGGCAGCTTCGGGAGGCACTGTGGCACATTCAGACCTTCCTGTCGGGTTTTATTGGTGAGAATGGACAAGCCTAAAAGCTTTCCACAACTTGTCAATTTACTGTTTTCAGGAAGCCCTGACACATGGGAATTAACAAGCCAAAGCACCATCCTTCGGTATCACCCACTGTAGCTGCATTCAAGCATTTTCCACCCTAAGACCAGTCAGTGATTTTATTCTCCCACACACAGTGAAAAAGACACTTTGAAAAAAGCCCAAGGAATGGTGAGAACAAAGTTTTTCAAAAACAGCAGGAATGTGTGGAGTTTCCAGCCCTTTTCCATTTTATCAAGGTACATTGTCCTGGGAACTGTGACAGGGACAGATGGTAAGGGTTTTTTTCTTTCAATTTTATAGCCTGTATTCATTTACCAAGCTGAGCCAACATTAAAATGTGTATTCATCTTCCATTTATTGCACTGTGCATCACCACCTTGGGTCATTATGCTATTTTTGTCAGTTTACTATTTTTGAAAGGAGGCAGACACACACATTTTAAAAGCCTCCTTCTCATTTAATCTCAGCCACTGACATGCCTTTGAAGATTTGGTTTTGAAGGGATGTGGTATCAGTGATCTTGACAAACATTTCAGTTTGCCCACTGCCAGCCAGGGACTGTGCACACAAGTTGGCTTTTACTAACTGCAGAAATACAAGCAGAACACACTTACAGTAGGTATACAAACAAGAAGGTCACAAGGTTAATGTTTGACTCTAATCCTAATGACTTTTTTTGAGCCACGCACAAAGCATGACACCAGAAAGAATCCACTAACAAAGTAAAGATAAACAAGTACAAGAGCACAACCCTCCTTTGTACACCAGCTTCAGAAGTTGCACAAAGGTATTTAAAGAACAAATAAAAATACCCTGGTTTTATAATAGATGTAACTTTATCCATCCCTTTCCATTATATGTGCAATAAATTGCTCCAAGGTGCCAATAAATATCAGAGGAACTTGGTGGTTTATAAATATTTTGAAAAAATCGAAATTGTTGCTTAAATAATCACTGTATGGAGAAAATACTCTCCCACAAAATCTATTAAACAGGGTTAACGAACTAGCAAGAAAAAGTTTCAAACCTATTCCTCCAACTTCTAATTCAGAACAATTCTTTCAAGCTGAGTTTCAGACAAAAATAATGAGGAAAGTTGCTGAATATGGTCTGAGTCAACATAAATTGAGTCAACTGTTTACAGAAATGTTTGCAAGCTGAGACAAATACATTCTGGATTGTTTAGTTGTGTGCAAGGTGATTTGAAATACAGCAACTATATTATGGCTGTTAGAAAAGCTTTGTCAAAATAAAGCAATATTGCTAAGGGCTCTTGAGACACAGATAGCAGATCCAGGCCAGTAAACAAACCCCAAAAGAAGTGCACATAATTTACAAAAAATACAAATGCCTCCAGCAAATCTATTCACGTTTCTTTTCACAGAAAAATGTAAAACCTTATCAGAAGACTGCTTCTGTGCCCAGAATATTTGTTCTGTTTTGGGACAGTTTACTTTGGCAACTTACTCAGCTTTGCATCTGTAATTAAATGATGAAGATGAGACAACGTGACTCTGGAGAGATCATAGGAAACTGCATCTTATCTGTTTGCCTTTTATTTACAGAACTCTTCGTGTTTTGGCCTCCCTAATGCATTTTTCATTAAAGGAGAGCAGGCTTGACACACAACCTTCTCACTCAGTGCACGCAGCAACTGTGATCCAGAGGCAAAGCCAGGCAGTTTCTACCACTCCAGCTTCTCCCCATTAGCAGTTTTTAAGTGATTTCTGCTGCTTTGGGTGATAGACATGTCTCGCAGTGCTGCCTTGCTCCATGGTGGGAAAGAAATTCAAGCCCACTTCTGGTTCTGCAGCAGTCAGACCACAGTGAGTCTCTTATCTAGAATCAAGTCACATCTAATTCAGTATGAGCATGTATTATTTCCAGCAGGGCAGTACCCTGGTGCTCAGCATTGCCCCATTGAGGAAGACCCTGCAGACCCCTGACAGTGTTTTACTGCCATGAGAGACATCTCTGCTAATCCCCAGCTGAAATATTTGCCCAGAGCAACGTATGAAATCCCATGGAGGAGGATTTGGAATCCCACAGCAGCTGGAGACTTGGAGAGCTGGATGGCTCTCAAATGCTGATCAGAGGACAGACCATGAACCTCACGCTGATGGTGGCGCTGCTTTCTCCAGGGCACCCTTAGGCCCAGAGGGACAGTGAGAAATTTGCACAGTGACATCTCCCAGAAGGCAGAGGCAGAGCCTGGCTGGCACAGGCCATGCTACAGCAGGGCAGCAGCAGAATCCTTCAGATCCATCTGCAGATGGGGCAGGATTGAGCTCATCCACCTCCATGGACAGTGCAAGGGAGGACTCCAAGACAGTGGAGTAGCCATCCACCCAGTCACCAGCCTCCCGCCCCTGGAATGCATGGATAACTAGCTCCAGATTAGTTGGGACCTAGGGTGGATGTCTGTTTCTGGATGTGCAGCACTGAGCTCCTTCCACATGCTTTCTTCTATCCAAAATGCCTCTCTAGAAGGACCTGTTTCTCCAGTGAATGATAAAGACAATCTGGGGTACCTAAATCAGCTGTAAACTCCAACATGGCACTTGGTAAAACTAAATAAGGTGTATCCCACAATAATTGATCTGCTACTCAGATGATCTGGAGAAATCACCCACAGTGCCTCTGCACAGGTACCATGAGGAGGGGGTCATGATCCTGCACCAGAGGGAAAGAGCTGCTCTGCAACCATCTTGTCCAAAGCTGGTGTGGAGGGGACTGTGAAAAGACAGGAGACCATGATGGCTCTCAAGCCACAACCATTTTTGAATGAACCCCTCAGGCCTGTATAAGTGAGGAGTTTGGACTTCACCCAGTTTATTGGCATCAATGGGGGTTGATGTGAAGGCTTGGGCTATGAAGAGGGGAGTGGTTTGATATGTTATCCATCAAAATCAGCTCATGGTTGTGCACAACACTTCATAACAGCAGCACTGTAAATTACCTTCCAGCCAGGAGTCTTTGGCCAAAAGGCTCTTTTTTTCTCTCTGTCACTATTTCAGCATTCCCACTCCTGTTATTCTGATAAGGAGATTTAGAAATGTTCATATTTTCTGATAAGCAGCCTGGAAATTTCTCAACATAAAATGCAGCTTTCACAAGAGGAAACATCATCCCAAGTTGCAGAGAGATATGAGGTACCCCTGCTGGGATGCGGTGGTGGGAAATCTGTTAGCAGACAATAACTGCAACAGCAGGCCCATAAAACATGCTTGCCAGAGCCAGGATTCCCTGAAACACCAACCAGCTGCCCACTGATGGATGTGCATTTCAGAGAATCAGTGGTCTTTGTAAAGATGCCCCTGTTTGTGGTGCCCCCTTGGTGAGGGGATGAGCATGGGGCAGAGGCCTAGGTTTACATGGGAAATTTAAAGAGCTGTTGCACTTTTCTCTCCACCTACCCCTGCCCACCCCAGCCACCAGCATAGTGCAGACAGCACTCTCCCAGCAGCCTGCCCTGCTCCAGGGGTGGTGGCTGTCACCAGTCTTGGTGGAGCTACAGTGAGGGACATCAATCTGGTCAGTACCAATGGGTCCTCTACACCAACTGCACTTCGAGGGCCTCCAGATGCCCAGTGAGCAAAACCCATTCCCACCCTGGAAGCTTTGCTCTTACAGGCTCACCAGGGCATTCTGGCAGGAAAACATTAACACAAATCCCAGAGTAAAAATGACATAGAAAAATAACAAAAAGAACATAATTTCTGTTCTTCTGTACACAAATTTTTCAAAATTCCTGAGCATCAATAGTCTGAGACAGGCAGAGATATGTTTGAAAACTAACTCCTCATTCGGGATGGGAATTGAGCAGCTCAAACGTTCTTGTGACAAGGCAAAACAAAACAAAACAAAATAAAACAAAAAAAAAGAAAAAAAGCAAGAAAAAAAGCAAGATTTGTCTCCTTGCCATCAGCAGCTAGGATGTGTCAAGAATTTGCTTCCATAATGAAGAAAATTTGGCTGAAGCATTTTCAACCTGTAGAATAAATTAACTGGTTTTAAAACAATATACAAACTTGTAGCACAACTGACAGACGAGCTGTGTCAGAGTGGCTTCAATTTAAAACTGAGCAAGTATCACCAGTATTCCCTCTGGATTCAAAGTGATACTGCTTCAGTCATATTCTTGGCTGTTTCTGTCCTCCTGTGAGTTCCCTCCACCACACAACTGTGGAAATCTGATTTTAAACTCGTGCACTCAGATATTTTCAAGTATGATGAATTTTGTATGAAATGAGAAACTCCTAGAGGTGCCAGGAGATGGTGTTTCAAGGCTCTTTAGCAAGAGGCAACCAAGTAAGACAGAATAGATCTCTGCACATTGGGGAAAAAAAAAAAAAAAGACCAAGACACAAGATTTTCTAATGTGTCTCTCAAATGATGAAGTGCAATGTAAACTTTATAGCCAGCCAATATATCTCATAACTGCCTAAAAATTTCTGAAAGTACAAAAAATATCTGTAGGTAGGCTAGAAATGCAAAATTTTAACATTTGCTGTAACTTCAATCCTCTTGAGCTATTACTCTGTTTCTCTCTAAATAGTTATATTTCCCTGGCTGCTTGCAGACCTCAGGAGCATCTTTCCACTAGCCTGGGAGCTGAATAAAGGACTCTACTGTATCAGCAAATAAAACACAGACTGAGAGACAGGACAGCATCAACTCAATGAATGTGCTGTTATTCAGACACATAAACCAGAAAGATCCTCGCCACTGCTTATGTTGTGACACAGAGGCTCTAGCTTGAATTTTAGTGGAATAAGTGGCTGGAAAAGCCCAGGCAGTGGTGTGGCCAAAGTCTTGGCACCTTGTGTAAGCTAGAAAAGAACTAGTGGTGTCCTGAAAATAGCGCCTCCTGGTTATAGCAGGCTCAAAAGCCTCTAAGAAGAATTTCTCTAAACAAACCATCTGGGTAGCTCCACACACCCACTTGTTTTGCCCAGTTTTAGACAGATTCAAATTGACAAACATTTTCCAGAGCTCTGACCTTTCCCAGTCTGCCCATCTCTGGCTTCTCCTCTAATTAACAAGTGTTTTCTCCAGAAAGATCTATTACACATCTATTCTAAGCAAAAACTAAACATACAGAGGCTGTTCCCAACCACAGCCCACGGCAGGGAGGGACCCATGAGATCTCTGATGATAAACAGCAACCTGCAATCTGCTCCCATTTCCCCAAGGTCATCAGCAAAATGGAGAGTTTGCTCCCCTTGTAAATTCTTCACATGCTGCCAAGGCAGAACATACACCTCAGTATCCAGACCAACATCTCCAGGGCACAGAAACAAAAATGCAAAGGGAGGATTCATTTGCTCCCAATGATATCAAAAAGCCTTTGTATCCTTCTTCATGATGTGGCCAGGAATGCTGGAAGATCCTAAGAGGATGAAGACTTGCTCTTCACCTTAGAAGAGACACTGCAGATCACTGCTTGTCACAAGCTCTGGGTTCCTGATTTAAAACATGCAGCAAAGTCAGCTGTTGGTGTTTTCCTGAATGTAATTTCCATTCTCATTTCTCATTCCCACTCCGGTACTGTACTGCACAGGCCCTGACTCTGTGCCAACACCACTCTTCCTGTGGTAAGATCAAATACAGATTAAGAAGATAACTCATCTTTTAAAATATTAGAGTTTGGTTGGTTGTTTGGTTGGTTTTTTTTTTACTTTTTAAATCTGTATTTACCTTCAAATGGATTCATAGCGTAGCCTCCAAAGGCGTGAGCCAGCATGGGTGAGGAGTTGCACCAGGCAGGATTGAGTGTAAAGAGGAGAGCAAGAGGTAGAAACAGTGTAGAGAGCATTTCCACCCAGCATGGGTTACAGTGAAACCAAAGCATCCCCACAACACAGCCTGGGTAGGGTGAGTGCGAGGATGTCAGCACTGTCAGGAGCTCCCTGTTGTGTGGCTGGGCTTGATGAGCACGAGCTGTGCGGTGGAGTGACAAATACAGCATGGAAATGCATGGAAATGGAAAAAGGCTCCCAGCCTGTGGGTAGTTTCATCACCCACTCCTTAGCCAGGCTTTCAAAGGTGACACTGGACTGTCCTCAACACCTGTGCTCCCGTGGGACCATCTAGATGCACCATGGCAGAATGGAGCCATGAAGAGTGGGGTGGGATCAATTCCGGGACAAGATGCTGAGAGCAGGAGGCTACATGGAGATTGGGCATTACTTCAGTCTTTTTTTGCAGATCAAATTTACCAGTCAATAGTCAGAAAAGGGACCCAAAGCATAAAGCTGTGTGAAGCTCAAGATGAGGGCACACAAAGAAGGGCACACAGCAGCGAACGGATCCCATGTTTGCTGGTGATCTGAGCACAGTGCTAGAAGAGCAACCAGGAGTTAGTTATCAGAGCAATGGATACTCCAGATACTGTCAACAAAAGGATTCAGCCTGAATGCCAGTGGGACCATTATTCATGTTAAGCTATTTCACAAAGCATGGTGTGCCCAGAAAACCTGATACAGAGCAAAGCAGATAAGAAGGTAAAGAGGGTTTCCAGAGGTGATCCAAGAAAGCATGTGAAAAATGTCTGCATGAAAAAAGCACATGGGAAAGGGCACAGTTTGCAATAGTACTGGGGGAAGAAAATACAATGAATGGTAAAGTGGTTTTATGAGCTGCAAGCTTCAACTTTGCAAGCTACATACAAGCTAAGAGGATATGTGCTGGCTGCAGATACAGCCCCTCAAACATTAACAGCTGCCAAAGCACCTCCTAAATGTCATGATCTGACAGAAAAGTCCTGTCAGCTCACAGACAAAATGCATCAGGATCCCCATGAGACTGCTGTGCATGAGATGCTGTGGAAAATGTCTGTAGCCAGGGGAGGCCAAAGTAGTCTATTCCTAAGCTCTGCCAAGGAAGCCAGGCAAAGTCTCAGTGCTAGGTGGGTTTTGTTTGATGGCATGGTGACCACATCACCAATATGGAGCAGCACTTTGCAGAGAGTACAAGGAAACCAGACAGTGATTTAAATACCTCAGAAAAGAGCAACCACTGAAAAACTTATCCTGATGCAGTAGAATCAGGGAAGACACTAAATTTTATTGCAGATGCCAAAGAAGTGTGGGCCAAGTCAGGCCCATGTGAATGACTCAAGGAAGTTTTTCATCTGGAGCAATGGAGACACAGAAAGAAAATTAAATGTTCCTTGCTGTCCTGAGCTGTCTGCGCTAGCAGAAGCTACATTTAAACAGAGTATTATGAATATCCTACTTTTCTTCACTTAGTGCATGCCAGACGAGAAAACACCTGTCAGTGAAGTGGATACAGGCCATTTCTGATAAGTTTGTTTCGTTCCAGAGGAAGAAATAGCTATGTCACTTTAATTCCCAACTAAAATGAACCAAACACATATACAAAGGCTTTTCTGGTACCTTCCAAGAGCAGGTCTCAACATTTCTTACAAGCACTGCTCCATCTCATAGTCCCTTTCTGATGTATTGCATATGTGGAGACAAAGCTTCAGAAGGGCAAATGAATTGCATAAAGCCTGTGGCGATATTGAGAAATAAGACAAGATACGAGATACACAGATGATTTCTGTGTCCTACTTAATAAAAAGGAAGTCATCTGTCTTCTTTAATTGAGGCGTCCAGTTTCCTTTTCCAATCTATATATCAATACATGCTTATTCTCTCTAGGGATTCCAGATTTTACCTATTGTGGCATGTTAAAGGAATAGTTTGGTTTTTTATAGCTGTTTTTATGGAATGCTTAAGCATACCACATAAATTACTTCATAAACATCACAATATCACAATGTAAACTTCATTAAGCTTTAGTAGAAGTTGTCAGCTAAATACATGATTAAGAAAATTGGCAAACAACTTACTTCTTGGCTCTCATGATTTAGAATTTGATTACTATATATACCAGGCATGGCCAAATATTGTACTTCAATATTTGTCCATAAAATGGATTTGAAATGCATGCAGGATGGTACAGCTTTTGTCAGAGGAAGTCATTATCTGTGATAAAAGCAATTGTTGACATTACAAATGCAAACTGGACTATTCAGAAGGAAAATTTAATAAAAACAAAGTAAATGTAGATAGGAAAAGAGAGGTTAGCAGTATAGCAAAGCAAAGCCAGATGCAGCAGTAAATATCTGCCCAGAGGCAAACCTGCGCTGCTACCTATCAGAGTGGCAGCACAGCTGGTTTGTTTTTTTACACTGGACATGGTGGGTAGGCAGACAACAGGCAAGCATGCACTGAAGCTGAGGAAAAGCCAGGTTAACCTTGTATTTCATCCTGATGTGTATTATCTTAAAAATTAGAAGGGCCATTTTATCAGAGAGCATTTGGGGTTTTGGTTTGTGTTTAAAACAAATGTTACTACCTACATTTCATCTCAGCAATTGTCTCAGCTGCACAGGTGAGTAAGAAACCAAGTGAGCCAGGAGCACGGAGTCAGTGTGGGATTCTCTCCAAGGAGATGCACCACAGCTGTGCAACCCCTGCCCCTGGACCACCTCTGCCTGTGCAGGGCTGGAGAGCTACCCCCAAGTGAAGTGTCCTTCTCTGCCTCCTCTCCCAGAGTGCAGCACATGCACAACATCAAAAAAAAAAAAGCCTTGAAAATTGCAGAACAAGGCAGTCTGTGCCCCTAGCTCCAGCACTCTTTCTCAGGATGAGCATGTTTGAAGCCAAGGAACATTTCCCTGGGGAAACTCACACTGAGAGCCAGTCACTCCACTTGAAAAAAACAAACTTTGAATAAATTAACTGTACTGTATAATATTTTTTTTTTCAATTGAGAATGTCATGAAGAGGATGTTACAGCAGAATACAGACTCAGAAAAAGCTAGCTCACATTACTATCTTCTGGCTTTTTTATTTTCTTATTTGGTCTTGTATCCTAAATTTGTATCGCTCCATAGTAACACCCTGCTGAGGGAGAAGGGGATTTACAGCACTTTTCTCTAGTTCTTAAAGCATTTTGGTCACTTAGCTGCCATTTCAGAGTTAAAGAAAAACTAATTACACATTATGGACTGACCTAGTTGTTTTCCCCTTTTCTTAAAGAAAGTTTTTTCAGTGACAAATGTGTTAGAAAGTATGTTGTGTTGTGGGAGGGAAACAGTATGTATTATCCGAGAGGTACATCTGAACTAAATTATCATGCTGTAAAGTTTGGACTGATTTTTTAGTTAACAAACTGTTTTACCATGTGCCTTTAACTATTGGAGAAGCAAGTCATCTGTCAGTGTTTCTCTACCAAGAGTTTATACTGATCATCAATCTAAGTGCAAACAGGGCTGGGTAGAGAGGCACCAGAGCCTACAACTGGGAGCTGTGTCCCCACCTCTGAAGTCAAAGTGGGGAGGAATTCCTGTTCAAAACTGCTGCCCACAAAGAATAAAGATGTTAACCTCCACAGAGGATTCTATTCCTGTGCACACAAGTGCATGCTGCCCCTGGAGCTCTCTCTGCAACTGAAATTGCCAGGTTCAAGCTTTAAACCACATTTTCAGCAGATCCATGTGGAAATCCCTAGCCTGGTCACAAAGGCATAAATTGGGAACTCACAGCCAGGCATGGCCCTGACATGGGTCAGGAGGCTGTGCTGCAGCATGGACGTGCCCCTGCCACAGAGAGACCAGGCTGGTCATGGCTAACAGGGGCTGAACACCCAGGGAAGACCTGGCAGGAACAGGGGTGAAGGGTGGGAGTGGAGGGCACCAAGGCGGCTGCAGGCAAAGGGGTCAACACACATTCACAAAAATAACTTGGGAGACACTGCTCTGCTCATCCTGTGTAACTGGTGTCAGGAGCAAGGCACCATCTACCAGAGGTGGGTGGGAACATGGGATGTAAAGGTGCTGGCATAGGGCAGATGTGGCACCTTCCCTTATGCTAACCAAATGCTCAGTGACAAGGAAAGAAGAGAAAGAGCAGCAGTGAAATGGAGATGTGTGTGACCATGGCATGGCACCCATGTACTGGCACCCAGGGGATGGACAAAGAGGCATTTGGTGGCACCATGCACAGCTTGACTGCAGGAAACTGCTTCCAATGTAATGCCTGAAACCCCATTTCCAGAATGTTTTGAGTCAGAACCAAAAGGCTTTTTCAGCTCTCTATGAGTTCAGTTTCTCATGGTGATGACATTCTTCCTGGCTCCCTGAACTTTTATGTGGTAGCAGGACTGGACTTCTGAGCCACAGCCAAAACTTCTGAGTGCACTGAAAAGAGGTAGCTGGAAAGTAAAGATGGAAATAAATTTATGGTGATACTTTCCTTCATAAGGAATCAGGACAATCTATTTTCTCCACAAATCTTTGTTGCTTAAAGCATTGAGCAACTCAACTTGTACTAAAGAGAAAAATTAACAGAAAAAACAATGAAACAAGGTCGTCCAGACTGGTGCAACTAGCTCTTCCAGAGAGGACTGCCCCAGCAGAGGCACGTAGCCCTCTCACCTGTTCCACTCTAATTTGTGTATGGAGGCAGTTTTGTGCATTATATTCCCAGATCCAGTCCCAGGCTTGAGATCTAGAGAGTCTGGAGGTACTGGAAACTCATCTACAGGAAACAAACTGCAGGAGCTGTTTGCCATCATATCACCGCGAGCTGAAATAAAGCTGCTTGCCAACAGAGCAACTCCCCAGATGGACCCAGTGCTCACTCTCATTCAGGAGCAGAGGGTGGACAGAGTGAAGTGACAGGGGTTGCCTGACAGGGTCACTAGCTGAAGAAGCTGAGAAGTTATCTCATGACTTGTGAATGCTGATCCTATGCCCTTTACACAACTCAATGAGACATTAAATTATATGCTGTGGAGAGTCAAGACCATAAATAAAAAAGGAGGGCTCCTCAGATAATGGCATTCCAGTAAGCCTACAAATATATGTCACTTGGGGACATATTACATTACAATTTTGGACTTGCCAAATTTCTGTTCTATATATTACTAACAGCCTTATATCACACATATTTTAAGTTCTTAATTTGTGCAACTTTTTTTCTACCTCAAAAAAATATGATTTTTCTTTATCCCCTTCATTTTAATTCTCTTACCACACAAGAATCAGAATTGACCAAGGACTCAGGAAGATCCCTGACATCCCCTGACATTTCCCAGCTGCCCAGGTGAGGAATCACTAACACTGCAACCTCAAAATCAGCCCCATAGCAAGGGATTCACCTTTGCTGGCACTGTCCAGCCTCAGGCTCATGCTTCAGAGGTCAACTTGAGGCCCCAGGAAAGCCAAACAAGTGAGAAGTTTCACATCAAGGAACTACAAGAATTACAGGAAGGACACCAAGTATAGTGAAACAGATGCATCCTGATGGCACATGTAGAATGGTTTGAACTATGCAGCACAAATAGGCCAACCCACTTCTGTAAAAGTGCTCTGAGATCCTGCTCAGGATTTCAGACATGCATTATGAGGAGCAGCTGCTGCTCCAGGACACGTTTCAGACCGGGCAGGATCAAGTCCTGAGAGCTTCCGGTGCATGTTTCAAAGAAATCAGCCTCAGCCTTAGGTACCCATATTGGCACTTGTAAATATTTATTCATTAAAGAAAGTTCTTGTTTGCTCCTGGTGCAGCTTCATAGCCTTCTAAAGACTCACAAACAATGGAAATGTAAGGGGGAGGAATTTCTTCCCTTTCCTTATAAGTTGAAAAAAATTACAAAACCAGCTTGCCTTGTGGAAAATAAACTTGTCTAGTTTTGAATACATGTGTTTACTGTACAAACTTTCAGTGACTCAGATGTGAAATGTGCCTCAGGTTTGTTATGTGTTTTGTTTAGTGTTCTGACTATTCCTGAGAAAATACGGGCCACAGTTCAGGCTAATGTCTGTACCATCTAGTAGATTGCAGGGGATGCACAATAAAACCCCAATCCTGCGAGTGTTTGTGCATGCATGAATAGACCTGCATTCACTGGGCTTTTTCATGCATGTAATCATCTGCAGGATCAGGGCCTCAGGCACAGTGCAGAACTTGTGTTCCTACATTTACTTGGGGCTGGAATTTGTTGCATTATTTTGACATAAACTGTTCATCTCATTTCAGATCTCACTACTGCATTCACGCCAGTATTCAGCTGGGCAGGACTAATTTTAAGCAAGCTTGAAGAGACTACTAGTCTCCTTTTCCTTTCCTGTCTGCACTGATCTCCGTCACTTCCAATGTGCCTCCTTTTTCATCATCTTGCTTCTCCCGCGGCTCTCTGATTAGGTCACATTTCAATTTGTGCCCACAGAGTTGCTCCCATGTTAGTGGCTGGCAACATTACAAACACAGTTTCTCAGCATTCCTGACTGAGTCAAAGACCCCCAGGTAACTACAGACACTTGGAAACTATTTCATGGGTTTGAGCTGTTTCTGCTTCCTTGAGATGCTTGAAGAGCTACGATATGGCTGATAAAGAGCATTTGATTTGTTTGGAACTACTGGGAGCTACTTTCTCATTTTGCTTGCCTGGAAAAATTTATTGTGACTTCAGATGCCTTAATTGAGGGCCTGAGGGTGTTGATCTCCAGCAGCAGTCCCATCTATTCCCCACATCCATCAATCACTGAGGTTAAACAGCGTGTGGTATGAAAAAAACCCTCAGCATTTGGTAGTCCACAGTCCCTTGGATCACGTAGTTGATTTCATTCATTCAGTATCTAGCAGGGGGTAGGGAGAAAGGAGCCCTCTGAACCCACCTCCTCTTGGTCTGGGAAGTTGGGGTGGATCCCAGAAACCACAGGTGAGCAGCACCAGACAGTTTTGGAGTTAAGCCTTGACTTGGATTGTAATTGCATTTTTGCGCTTCTGACCTTTTTTCTTCTGTTTGTGATGAGATTCCCCCTCGGTGAAATAACTTCTTGCCTCAAGTTAGCTCATGGTCATTTGAGTGAGGCTGGCAAAGATGGGGTGGTTATCTGGGGTGGGAGATGGCAATGCCAAGTGGAGCAGAGAAGGTCTGCCTGAAGGAGCAGTGATTTGGACCTCCAGATGTCAGAGGGAATCATAGACCCATTTAGGTTGGAAAAGATCTTGATGGTGACTCAACNATTCATTGCCCTTCTTTGGACACAGGAAAAAACACACAGGAGTTTCTTTCCAACCTAACCGCACCAGCAGGGAAATTACAAATGCCAAAGCCTGGGATGTGGAGAGGGGATCCCTCTGAAAGGTGTAAGGTTGTGTTAGGACCCCCATTCCCTGCCAGGCACAGGAAATGCAGAGATACCCAACATCTCCAGGCAAATGCCCAAGCAACACTTCTGCACACAAACACCTCAGTTACTTGTCTGTCTGTAAAACAATCCAGTTTCACGGGCTCTTGGTAGCATGCTGTTTATTGTTCCCGGAGGAACAATAAGGATTCTTAAAAGCAGATGGGCTCAGACACTCTGGTGATTTGCTGTAGAAGCAAAACAATGGGCCAGATTTTTTAAAAATAGAAAATACATCCATTGCACAAGTAAATCCTACTCACCTCTATGCACAAAGTGGGACAGGATGGACAATGTTTTGCAGCATTTTTGCAAAAAGTGAGTAAAAGATTTTCCTGACACAGTGATCACAGAAAAATTGAACAAGAACACGGGCTTAAAATTTAATATAAGCACAGGATCACAGGATGTTTGAGGTTGGATGGGACTTCTGGAGGTCATCTGGTCCAAAACCCTTGCTCAAACAGGGCCATCTACAGCCAGCTGCCCAGGACTCTGTCTCCAAGGATGAAGACTCCAAGACTCCACCACCTCCCTGGGAAACCTGTGCTGGTACTCGGTCATCCTCACTGTGGAAAAATGTTTCCTGATGTTCAGAGGGAGCCTCTGGTGTTTCAGTAAGTGCCCATTCCCTCTGAACTTGTCACTGAGCACCTCTGAAAAGAGTCTGGCTCCATCTTCTTTGCACCCTCCTTCAGGTATTCAAACATGTTAGTAAGGTTACACACACACCCACCCCCCTCATTTATCTCCAGATTAAACAGTTCCAGGTCACACATCCTTTTCTCAGAGATGAAGTGCTCTGGTCCCTTAATCATTTCTGTGGCCTTTCGTTGGACTCTCTCCAGTCTGTCCATGTATTTGTTGTACTGAGGAACACTGAACTGGACACAGCACTCCAGATGTGGACTCACCAGTGCAGAGTGGAAGGATCAGCCTCTTGACTTGCTAGCAGTGCTTTGTCTCCTGCAGCTCAGGACACCATTGGCCTGTTCTGCTGCAAAGGCTCACTGCTCACTCAAATTCAGCTTGGTATCTGCCAGGACCACCAGGTCCTTTCCTGCCAAGCTGCTTTCCAGCAAGGTGACCCTCAGCGTGCACTGGCACTTGGGATTGTTTCTCCCCAAGTGAGGGATTTGGTGCTTGTCCATGTGGAATTTTATGAGGTTTCTTTCAGCACATTTCTCCAGTCTGTTGTGGTCCCTCTGGATGGCAGCACCACCCTCTGCATTATCAATCACTCCTCCCAGGTCTATGTCATCAGCAAATTTTCTGAGGGTGCACTCTGGCCCATCATGCAGATCATTAGAGAAAATGTGAAACAGGACCAGATTCAGTGTTGTCTCCTAGGATATAGTGCCAGTTATTAGCCTCCAGCTAGACTTCATGCCCCTAATCACCCCCTGGACCCAGCCAGTTCTCAATCCAGCTTCTCCACTTATTCAGCCCATACATCAACAGGGCCTGAAGTCCAGGTAGATAGCAGCCATGCTCTCCTTGAAGCCATGCTGACTGCTTCTGATGATTTTCTTCTTCCAGGAGCTGCTCCACCACCTTCCCAAGGATCGAGGAGAGGCTGACTGGCCTGCTGTTCTCTGAGTTCTTCTTGCTATATTCTTGAAGACAGGCATGAAATTTGCTTTCCTCCAGTCTTTGAATATTTCTCCAGTTGCCATGATCAAAGATTATCAAGAGTAGCCTTGCAATGACTTTTGCCAGCTTCCTCAGCTCTCATGGGAGCCATCTGAGGCAAGAAGGCACTCAGGACTTCAGCCTTTTCCATATCCTGTGTAACCAGGTGCCCCACCTCATTCAGCAGTGGGCCCACCTTTTCTGTAGGCTACCTTTTGTCACCCACGTACCTAAAGGAGCTCTTCTTGTTTTTTAGCATCCCTGGCCAGATTCAATTCCATTTGGGCTTTGTCTTTCCTAACTTCTCTCCTCAATGCTCAATGTCTCTGCTTCCTCCCAGGTTACCCATTCCTTTGCAATGCAGCAAAAGGACAGTGCAATAAATGATAATCCCTTTACTCCACAGAATAGTCACTGTCAAATATTAACCTGAATAAACTCAAGTCTTTACCAAGACTGAGAAAATATAAAATCTGTGAAGAATTTTTGTAAGGAAAACATCCATCTTACTTCTTCATACATCTAGAGAAGGCTGAAAGAGAACTTCAGGTGGCCCAACCCAACCTCCTGTAGGTCAGCATTACACCTGGACTGAAACCAGTGTATATGCATATACACACATCAAACACATGTATATACACATCAAACCCCATAACTGAAACCAAACTATATAATATAAATATCAGGTATTATATACCATGGATAATAAGGCCTCTCTTTTAAAGCTAGTGGGCCCTTTGCTTTGATGAGTTAACATATTTCAGAGGGTGTGTATCTGATTCATGATTAAAGCTTATATATTTCTAGCACCAGAAGAAATTAAACTAATTTGCTGATCCTGTAGGTAGGCTGGTGTTAAAAAGAAATGTTGTTTCTTTTTACATGGTAAACTCACTAACCATAGGTGGAGGGGAATTAGCCCACATCAAAAAAAAAAGAACCAGTTTTCCTAAATGAAATTTTGTAATGTGAAAGAAATACTTTAAAGAAACTAATGAAGTCTAAATATTGCATCATAATTTGTCCTATTAATGTTGGTATCATTACTTTAAAATACATGTTACTATAGATATTATAATTTTCAGACATGTAAAGTAGGGTAAAAGGAGAGCACCATGAAAAATGGACAGGTTTATGTCAGGGTGTATTTTCAGCTGCAAAATTTCCTTGTGTAAACCTCAGGTTTACAATTATATGTTATACATATAGTGCAAGTTCTGTGTTTGAAGCTATCCAACACTTTTGAGAAAAATAGTATCACTTTGATTTTCATGAAATTCAGAACATAGAAGATCAAATGTGCTCAATGTCTGATGCTAAATATCAATGACATACCAGCAGAAAGGAATTTTTTTCCATGTGAATGTGGTATGAGCAGAATGTGTTGGGAATAATGTCATTGCACACAACAAGCCCAAGACAAGAGCATGTCTCTCCTAACAAATGCTGAAAGTGGGCAGGACAAGGGGCCCCTCTTCCCATTTTCATGCTCTGCTGTGCAATCTGTACGGTTTCAATCTTTGGGGCATTTGCAACTCTAAATTTAAGACTGTAAATCCCAAATCTTCCCTAAAAGCAAGCTCTAAAAGGTTCAGTTTCGATAGTGCACAGCTCTCAGCAAGACTGGGAGAGAAATCTTAAGTGTCTCCAAAATATGTAATTGTACCATTCCATTCTACCCATGAACCTGTAACCCAGGTCCTGCCCTCCTTCCCCCTCCAGCCCATGCAGTCTCTACCTAAGAGACCTTATCACATCATCCTGCCCCAAATTGCACCCCTGTGGCACTATGACCTTCACCACCCCTGTATTCCACACCCCCAGGTCTCCCCTTGTCCCCTTGGTGCACTTCAGCCTCCTCCTGCATGTTGTCTCCTTTCCACATCAAGTGTGTGCAAGAACTGCAGCACAAGTCAGGCACTGTGACCTGTACATCCCATGTTGGATGGATGTAGCATTTTTTTGACTTTTTTGAAGTGTAGACCACATTTGACACCAGTTAGTCCTTCAGACTGATCCTGGTATCCAGGCTCAGCTACCTGCAACTTCTCAAATGTGGGAGAAAGGCCATTTTCCAAAGGCTGCACCAGCATTCTACCTGCCCTTGCTCTGTGCCAATGTAGAACACCTCCACTGCCTGCGTGGATGAAGTGAAGAGTCAAGAGGAGATTGAAGAAAGGTTCTGGTTGAACTCCACAAGTTAGTATCCTCTCAGTAACATGCCTAAGCTAGAAAAAAGTCTGTCATAGATGATGAATGTCCTGGTGTAATGGGGACATTCTTGCATTAGTGGTAACTTATGCCATGTTTTTCAAACACTGTGATTTGCACATTGTGTTGGTGATTTTGCACTTTGCAGTTCCCATTTGCCACTGCTTTGGAAGACTGCTTTGAAAAAGAGAGGTGCAGCCTCTCTGAAGGATTAGACTGACACCAAAATGAGTGGTCCCCATTTAGGTTGGAAAGGATCTTGCTGGTGACTTTTTAAGTCACCATCAAGTCACAATGTTTTTTTTAAGAATTTTGCCTGACTTTTATAATATTCAAAGGCAAACTGGGCACCTGTGAAAAGTTGGAACTGCTTCTTCGTAGCAAAGATCTATCACTCAGGCCTGCCAATTTGAAGCAGCAGAAGCAGGTCAGAGAAGTGTGTGCCTTGAGTACCGATACACCAGCGAGGTTTCTAAAACCATGAGCAGGAGAAACCTGCAGTCTCCTACATATGCATGAATAAAACCAAAAGCCCAACACCTCTCTCCTCCCATGGGAGTTTCACCTACTTGCACAGACTTTTAGGTCATCACACTTACAAAGGTACACATCTGACTACGGGGAACAAAATAAGCAGCCAGTTTTCAAAGAGAACTTTTGCAAGTAAAACTTGTTAGCCAGGGTGATGGTTTCTCATCCACTTAGAGTATTTTTGAAAAGAGGAAAAGGCTCATCTTCCCTGGGTGCTACCTCCTTAGAAATCTGCCCTGGCAGTTACAATCTGCCTCTCAAACACTCGGTGTTTTGAATCCCAGCAAAAGCTTTGGCAGCTGTAAACTTAGCATGGTCTCATTTTAAATGATGAGAGGAAACAGGCTGACAGTGAGCTGATTAGAAAGCTCTTAGAGCTCTCGGCTGAGTGGGGAAAACAGGACAACTTTCTTCATGTGTTGCCAGAGAGGGACAGAGGGGCTGCCAGAGCCTGGCTTGCTGTCCTCACAAGATCGTGAGGATGTGGGAGAAGTCAGTTTTGGAGAGGCTGAGCTGCCCTCGCCAGCCTGCCCCTTCCTGACAGCCTCTGCTCTGAAGATAACGAGGGAGGAAATAGCAAAACACTATGCTAGAGACTAGACGAATTTGCAGAGACAACTGCAAGCTGTTTCCTGGCCCCAGCCTTATCTGAAGTCCCAGAAAATAACCCTTTCTCTCTGGCCAATAAATAATCCATTATGATTGGGGTGAAGTATCTGGTTAAATTTCTGCTGCTGAGGATAGCAGGATGTGCTTTCCACAAAGAGCAGGACCAACTGTATTTGTAGCCATGCTTTGGAGCAGAGAGGGAATGCTCTGCTGAATCCTCTCCCCAGGGGCATGTGGGTTAAGTCAATGTTGTTCAAGCACATTGTGAAAAATGAAGACACAGAGACAGGATGGGAAGAATGGGTTAAAAGAATGCACTCAAAAAGCGATGCAGAAGTTACTGAATGGACAAAGCAGCAAGCATTAAAAATAATTCAGCCAAAAAATAAAAATAAATACAGAAGGAAATTACTTCATCACAGCCCACACTGTATTATCAGCATGAAAGCTCTGAGAGCTGCTTTTCTTTTCAAAATGGCAGCTGACAGCTGATCTAAACATAAAGTCGTGAGGACAGGGAGAAGACAGGAGGGAGGCTCAGGAAAGCGATGGACAGAAGATGCACCAGACCAGCAAGAGTCTAAGGCCACAGGCAAGAACACACAGCACCAAACACATGGACAGGTAGCCCTTTTCAGCACTCTGCCATGAGCTCCTAACATCTATCTGAGCTGAAAAAGATGTATTCTAGCTCAGATGTCATCTCTGTCCTGTTGTCCATCAGTGCCTCTGCTTATCACATGTCAAACTTCAGGGTCTTGCTCTGGCATATCACAAGAAAACTGCCACATGCTGTTCTGCCCCAAGAGTCCCACCACAGGGTGAGGGCAGCAGTTCCCCATGACAGTTCCCCAAGGCTGTGCTTGCACAAACAGGTCAGCAGAGGCTTGGTTCTCACTGAAAATTTCACACAGTTTGGGTTGGTTTTTTTCATTTTCATTACAGCTTTTATCTAGCTGTAAGAATACAGTGGAACTTGTGCGGGTGTCCACCACGTTAGATCCATACCTGGCTTAAAGGACCACCCCTAGGGTACCCTCAAATTTACTAGCTGCAGTTCCACTCTGCCTCTGCAAGAAAATGACCTCTGTGAAGCAATCAAGTTTTTGCTGCTCCCCTGAGCAGACAAGAAGGCAATTTACACTGCAGTTCACTCCTGCTACCTTCAGAAAGAAAAGGAAAAAAAAAAAAGAGAAGGGGAAAAAACATTGCTCAGTGAGGCAAAATGCAGTTCAGCCATATGGTGGTGCCTATAAAACCAACCATCTTAGATGTAAATTTGGTTTGGGGTTGAGATTTTTTTCCTTTATGGTAAAATAACTGGGCATAATAGTCATAAATTCTTTCACTGAATTTCCTGGGGTCTGAAAGACATCTGGGAGGATTACAGGAGGAATACATTGTGCTGTAGCTGTGCATGAAGCAGCCTTGGTTTATGGCTCCATCTGTGACTGCTGCAGTTCTCCTGAAGCAGACACTGAAACTGTCCCTGGAGCTGAGCTGATGTCACAGCACAGCAGCCAAACTCCTTCCTGGGACAGGCCATGGTCTGCTTTGCCTTTCCCTCCCTTTGAACAAGCCCACTTTAGCATTCCCTAACCCAGTGGGATGCCAGCCCCAGTCCCCTCTGTCACCTCCATGGGACATGACCAGTGGCTCGGTCACATCCAGAAGTAAAGGTGCTGTTACCAGAGCAGTGAGCTGCCCTTTCCAAGACAAGAAAAGGCAGTGCCACTAGTTCCTGCTGGAAACTGTGACAGAGAGGGAGAGTAAAGAGGACACAGCAACACAGCTGTGCCTTTTAGCAGTGATGTGCTTTCTTATCCTTTCTCCTAATTTGGCTCTATGTTGCAGCCTTATGATGCTATCAGAGAAACCTTATCATAGTTTTGTTGAAAAAACAGTCCTAAATCAAGCAGGGATCCTTGAAAAATTGAAGAGAAGGAGAAGGATTCATCAGCACAGACAGACACATTTTTGCAGAGGCAGATGGTCTGTTCTCCACAAAGTGTCCAGAGCTTTCACAGTATTCCAAACCAGTCTACATGCCTCTAGCTGACTTCCCATAAAAATGCTGAAGGGTCTTTGATCTCAGGATACATGTCCTTATGAGGAGGGGAGGGGTAAAATCACAGGGGTCAGGCAAACACTTGACAGTAGTTACTGCAACTCCTCAGACCCCAGCCAGCCTTTGTGGTCTGTGCCAGAGATTGCAGATTTGGTTTGATCAGTCATGAGTTGAAAAGGCAGAGCAGAGCTGCTCAGGTCAAATCAGATGCTTAACTCTGCTTCCCTTAGTGATGGGTGGGGAAGTTCAGGAAAAATTAAGATGATAAGAAAGAACAACAGCAAAAAAAATGACTAATGGGAAATGACATACTGAAAGCATCAACCTCCCTGTAACACATCATCTGAGCTTGGATATCAATTAATGGTTCAGCCAGTTTCCCAACTCAGCCTCCTCAAATTCTCCAGAAGTAGCAAAACATTTAGAAGCTAAGTGTTTCTTTGGAACACACTATATCCCCAATTTCATAGCCAACACATATAGCACAGATTTTGCATGTTAAAATCTATTTTTTCAGATGCTAGAACAGAGCTCTCACCCTGGAGAGGATAAAACTATTTCAAAGGACAGCAGTTTAAATGTCACTAAAAATACAAAAATGCTCAGATAGATATTCTTTACTTACATCTCTGGCAGAAATTCCTCTCTGAGAAAAGAATTTCAGGCTGTAACAGAGCAGTCAAATCTTTAGTGGTTTCTGTCTTCTCACTCACTCAATGCTTACGGAGTATACATATAATGGTTTTTCCCCTGAGAAATCACATTTATCCTAAAATGCCATGGAATTAAAGGGATGGACTCCCCTCCTGCTTACCTCTGCCAGAACACCCTTCATGTTAACAGCTTTGTACAGCAAAAGTTAAACAAACTGTCCACTATCATACTGACTGTATGAAAAAGAAAGAGCTCTTATGTGCATTAGGTCTTCTTGCTATCTAAAGCACTGCAGTTATTCTGGAAAAAGAAATCAGCCATTGAGAATCTAAGCTAAGGCCTGAATAAATAATTCAAGGCTGATATAAAGGCAGGGCATGTAAACAGAGAAATGTATAGCTGAAAAAGCAGTGTTTTGGTTCCCCTCCACCAACCCACCCCTCAGGAAGGGAAACATGCCAAAATACTGACACCAGGTACTTAGGAGCACACTGCAAATGGAAACCTGTAGGCAGCAGACAGTGCACAGTAGGCTTTATTGTCTATGAGCTAGGAGCCAGAAGAATAAAAGGTATAAACAGAAGCAATAACCTGGTGATGGGCAACACCCCAGAAGTTCAGTCTAGAGACAATATCCCAGTTTATTTGAAAAATCTTCCCTGGACTTGGGGTGATAATGTTTTCTGAGCAAACATTTCCTGTAAACACAGACCTTCCTGGGCCAGATCTGCAGCAGCCCTGCCAGCACTCCAGTGTACCCCAATGCATTTCCTTCCACCAGGAGTGAGGTCCAGGCACTGATGTACAGCTCACTGCAGAGCCCACCTCAAGTGAAGATGATTCACTGTGTGACTAACTGGTAGCTCAGGTGAATATGGAAGACAGGGAAGTGATACTGAATCCCAATATACAGATTAATTTGCAGAAAAGACAACTAACTATTGACCCCTTTGCTTGAAAGAAGAAAAGAAGTGGAAAGCTGGAGCAGCTGGGGGCTGTGATGAAGAGGGTGCAAGAGACAACTGCTAAAGATTATATCCCCAGGTGTCTCTGGTTTATGTGTCCCTGTGTTGTGAGTGTGGAAATCCTGGGACCATTTGCATGGTAGGAGGAAGAACAGGCAAATAGAAAGCAACCACGTTTACTAGAAGGTGTATTTCAAAACCAGTTTGTCAAATATGCTCTGCATATACATTTAGCCACTGAAAAAAGGAAGTAATTCATTCACCAATTCCTGTAGTGAAAATTACTTCAAGATTTATTCCATGCCATGTGCAAAGCACACTCCTGATACAAACCCTGCAGTTGCACACCCATACACATTCATGGGCACACATGCCCCCACACGTGGAGGCATCCCATCAGTGACACCAAATAACTTATGAAAATGGTTAGTTATGTTTCATCTGGAACAAAACTAAATCTGGATGGGAAAAGACAATCAAAAAAGCCATAATGTTGAGACTCCAGAAATAGGAAACATCTGTCTGGGGAGGAGGCACGGCCTGCCCTGACACTGAACCGTGGTGCAAGGAGGTGTGTGCCCAAACCATGACTCTCTGCAGAGGGATGGGGACATGTGATCCCACTTGACTTTTTATTTTCTCATAGTTATCACCTCAGAATACTATACATGCATGACTATTTGTACAGTGCTATGCATACTCCACCAGGACTATCATGCCCAACAGAAACAGAAAGACAGCTGATAATAAAAAAGCTCAAGGCAGTTATTTTGGAGCTCCAAGAATAAAATCATTATTCAGCATGGAAGTGGTTATGAGGGTGAGACATTTGAGCTGGTGGGAGCTGGGGCTTTCAGGTAGGCTTCAAAGAAATCTGGTCAACAATGAATGCATTTTCAGTTTGTCATAGACAATGGGAGAAATGATTCATCTGAAATCCATAAGGTTTGGAAGGCCCTCAGCTGAAACCAGGGCTTGTCAGAGTCTATTTTCCAGAGATTCAAAGAACATAAAACAAACAAGCAAACAAACAAAAACACATACAGAATAAGCAAAGGAAAAAGAACATGATAGAAAGCAGAGGGGAAAGCTTGTGCTGAAGAAAAGGGGGAAGTTGTGTTTTTGGCTGTATGTTTCATTATAGAAAGCAAACACAGCATAATGGACACACTAGTGCTCCAAAAACCACATCTCAGAGATACCATTAGCTCAGGACGTTCACAGCATATATAAACTGAAAAAGACAAATATATACTTTGTGTAATCACAGTCCAAGTAAAGACTGCAGAGACCATTACCACACCAGAAGGATAACCCAGCCAACCACAGTCTCATAGGTTATAAAAAACTGCATTCAAGAAAGTCAAATAGGCTCCACAGAGCTCTTGAAATGACAGAAATGGCAGGAAAGCAAAAGCATTTCTGACCTGAAGGAACAAACCCTGCCCCACCAGTCATACAGCACAGTGTGAGCTGTGCATAATTATCTGAGGACAGAGACATAAAGAACAAGAAAATAATTCTCTTTAAAGCCAATAGTTGTTTCCTATGGTTTCACAAAGCTGTGCTGAATAAAATGCATTTGTTATATTGTGAGCGTGGGTCACAGAAACCACAGTAAGGGAGGAAAATGCAGGAAGATTATATGTTGCAAGGAGACATAGCTGCACTAAAGATGAACATAAAAAGCAAAACTGAATAGAGATCTAGAATTTCTAAATTACCCTTGGCCCAAATATCTGGCTTACCACTGAAATAGTATAATTATAAAGCTGGCATAAAAAACAGGACATGGATCTAGTTACTAAATTCTTACTAGCAATAGCAGAAAAACAGTTTCTGCCAGTAGTGGCTCTCTTGACAAAAACCTTGTGTCTTCTACATGATATGACCTATAGGGAAAACTGGTTTTAATCAGGCAAATCTATAAATGGTATGCAGTTGTGGTTGGTCCTCTCAGATGTCAAAAGGAACAGAGGAGAAAGTGGGGGAAAGGGAGAGGGGATATTCACTGTAAATTCTGGTTTAACACTTCACTTTCTCTGAAATACACACTGAAATTTTGTAGGTTTAGGAGGCTGCCTTTTTCATGCAGGCCAGTGATGGCAAGAGTGTCACCTCAGAAGCTAGAAGCAAAAATAGATTAAATAAAAAGTTCTTCCTAGTAGGATTGTTTTAGCCCTGTGTTCCACTTCAGCTTTGACTGCAAATACAGGGGGCTTTTCATTGCTGCAGTTCTGAACTCAGTCACTCTAATCTCTTGTTTTCCAGCACACACTTAAACCTAAGCACATGAGCTACACCACTAAAGTCAATGGCATTGCTCCAGTGCCAAGAAGTTAAGCATGTGTTCAGGTGTCTCACTGGGCCTGTCCAAAGAGCTTGGAGAGAAAGTAATTCTAAATAGTTTTGTTTCTGTGTGGTAGGTGTCCATGAAACAGCAATCAGTAGAGTGGTGTCAGTGAAATAACAACACTTAAATGTCTTACACCATACCATAGCCCATACAAAGTGTAAGGTTGTGTGGAGAATTTTGTCTAGCCTTTTTACCGATGAAAAATTGTCTTCAACAAAACTGGACCTTTTTTTGCCATGTTTCTGCTTTTTACTGAGGTGTTTGAGCCCTTGACAAAAACCTGAACTCCTGAAAACCTAATAGCTTGGCTGCACTGACAAATGCAGTTTATGGTTAAGAAAACCTTTTAATCTTCTGATGGAAAGACAAAATTTTGTGCAGAGCCAAATCCAAGTCATTCAGCTATTGAGCTGAACGCATTTTCTCAGGCAACACGTGGCAATTAGATTAATATTAGGCATAGCCCCTCTCACATCAACCATCTGAGTTCTAACCCCAGCTTTGAAAACCTGTGATCTACACTTGGTATTTAAAATGTTGTTTATTTATGTGTGTGTGCATATTGTGTATATATAATTCCCTGTTATTTTGCTTTGAGTATGTTGAGGGCCTTCCAGTGCCTGAGAGCTGCCAGGGTACTTAAGCATTTATGACCTGTGAATCAGAGTGGGTCTGAAGGTCATTAAAGGCTGGGTGAGGAAGCAGGGTTCATGGAACAGCCAGTTTACCATGGTTGATTCCTGTGCTGTGAAATATTATGAAACCTCCCCATTAACTCTTTTTCCCTGCAGAGGGCCTACAAGCAGTGGTGAAACCCACGAGGAGCAGCTGTGTCAGAGTACAGGACAGGCAGCACTTGTCCCTTCAGCTTTCCAAATGGTTTTCTGAGTAACGTTACAACACTGGTGCAATGTTGTAAAAAAGGTCACCAAGGCTGGAAAATAATGATTTTCAAAAACAAACAAAACCCATGAGCTGAAGAAATGCTTTTGCTCTTAAAAAAGTCCACATGCACCTCCCCAGCCAGGCAATAAAAGGGTTCATTGAACTGTGCTATGCTAGATGATGTTATCTTGCCAGGCTCATGGACAAAGGTGATCCAGGAGTTCCTCCTCCCTCCTGCAGGGAACAAAACAGACACAAAAGCATTGCAGAGGTTTAGTAATGATCACCCATGCTGCCTGCATGTCTCATCCCACTCTGGATAGAGTTATAATTTTCTCAGGACAGATTTATTCTTTCCTTCCAGGTATTATTAGCAGAGCCTTGTTGCAGTGGTGTCCATGTGCCTGCAGCCTGGGGCTGTCCTTTTATGCTGCACCAAGGCCACAGCCAACTCCATATCATCCTTTCTTCCAAAAAACCCTGAGCCCATAAGAAACCTGCATCAAACAGCAAAAACAAAAAAGCAGGTATCTCCCAGCACTCAACACAGGTGAGAGCCACTTGCTTCCATGCCTCAGCACATGTCCAGACATAGTGTCCCCAGCAATAAGACCTCACACATAACCTACTGCTCGTGCATATTCTTACCATAAGGCCAGACATGCACTGTATTGGTGACACAATAAACACAGCTGTCTGCATGACCAAAAAAAGGAGGAAGGAAAAAAGGCTCTAGCATAAGTCTTTTCCCAAAGAGAAAGCCCTGATCAGCTGTTCCTCTCTCACATCTATGCCAAAATAGAAAAATAGGCAACTCCACATTAACTCCCAAACTAGATCCCAAACAGCAGATCAAGTACTTGTTTTCTTTATATGCCATTGATCCCTTAATTCTTACTACAATGTTCTGTCACTAAATCCTGACACATACCTGTGGAGCAGCAACCTAACTCTTGCCTGGTCACACTGCAATTTATGCTTCACTATCAGGCATAGATCCAGAAGAATGAGAAGGATCACCCAAAGAGCAAGACCATTTGTGAATAAAAGCAGGAGAATCCAATCTTTAATACAAAGCTCCCAGATGTCATCTGCTCCCTTCCATTATCTCAGTTCTCAAGTTTGCAGTCTGTATAAAAAAAATGTCTTGTTTGCCCAGAGATGTCATTCACATCATCTCAAAGACCAGGCTGTGAGTCTTCAAAGGAAAAGGTTTGTTTAAGCAAAAAGACATCTTTTTTTGTCCCATGCTTTCAGATAAGGTGATTGATATTTTTGGCTTCTGCTTAAAGTGGAACTTCAAATCAGGGGGAAAATATTACTCCAAACAGTCAGTTTCTAAAAGGTCATCTTTTTATTTATAAAACAAAACTAACTTTTTACTTTTACCAAAACCTAGTATGGAATCATTCTGTTCACCAGTAAAACCAATCAGACAAAAAAATACTTTCTCTGACAGAGCTGGAAAGTAAATTCAGCTCAGCAAGAAATGTTTGTTTCCACAGGCTTTGAGCCTTTTATAAGTTACATTTAGCCATCCCTCTCCAATTATTATAGACATAAATTACAAGGTGAGCTAAAACATGTAGTCCTTTTTTTAGAGCAAAATGCTGGGGTTAGCTCTCTTGGTTTCTCTGAAGAATAAATTGTATCATTATAGCCTCTTCTGGGTCTTGTTATTCTGACTTTTTGACTCTCGCTAGCTGCAGTCTATACAATGCACAACTGTATTTGTTCACAAGGAATGCTTTCGTTCCTTTTGACTTTTTCTTTTCCACTTCCTAATGGTTTACATGTAGCAGCAGAGCTTTTGAAAAATTGCCTAACACATACTATGTTTAATGAGTACATTTAAACATACTTTAGCTACAAATCTTATCAGCTGATTATTTAACCTTTGTGAATAGGCTAAATATTTTCTTCAACGCTTAAATAAATATGATACATGGTTCCCGTGGAAAGCCTAATGAGAAGGAAGTTGTTTTTAAACTTAAGTCAAGACTTCTCCTTTAATTTATTTTATCAGTATTTTTTTCCAAGTGATCAAAGCAAGCAGTTTGTATGGCAGGCCTAAATTGCTAAAAGAAAAATTAAGTACTAAAATATTAATGCTGCTGGACTTTATTTGGGGGATGGGAGTTGCATGCCATCTGGAAGGACAGTTAAGAGTTTTCTGCACACTACGAAGCACATGGTATGAGGTGAGAAGTCAAAGTCCTGCTGTCTGTCAAGGTGAATTTAAAGAATTAAAATCAAGATGTGTGCTAGTCTTTCACATTTCAATACAGCATTTCTATAAAATGCCTGGCTCCCCCAAATGCCTTATGAACCAAGGCTGTCTCAAGAGCACCAGCCTCCTTGCAGCAGCCCGAGTGACTGGGAGTGGGCACCCAGACTGTTGGGGCCACATCAGAGACATTTGTGAACCTGTGGTCACTCAGTAGACGTGGGCTGCAGCCCCCTCAGACCCCTCAGGTGCAGCAGGGAACCAGAGCATCCTTCCTGGTCTTCTGTCCCAGCCTGGAGCAGGGCACTGGTGCTCCACAGACTGCAAGGCAAGGGACTAGCTCAGAGCTTTCCCTGTCCCACATCTGAGACTTAAATGTGTATGACAGATGTGCTCACATGTGTACAACACCACATGTATCCACACAGTGGGTATGGGATGGCACTGGCTGCTGCAGGAGAGGGGTGGCTCAGGGCTAACCAGAGCAGGAGACTCCTTTGGGGCACCAGCCCTTCAATGGGGGTTCCCAGCCCTGCTCCCCAGTGTCTCTGCATGAGCCATTAAAACCATCCATGACACAGATCTCCTTTCCTTCTTGGAACCAAAACAGGACACGCACACAGGAAATCACTCAGAAAGCATGCAGGAGAAAACCTGGGCTTTATTCTGAGACAGACTGAAGGAGAATGTGAAAATGCACTGACGTCATGAAAGAAAGAAGTTGAATAGGTCAAGAAGCAGAGATGTGAGCTTAAGGAAATGGCAAGGCACACAAGAAAAGATAAGGGAGATTGTATAAATAAATAAGCACACAGAAAGGAGCTGAGAGCTCTGTGAACAAAGCCTTACTCTTGAGCTAGAGTTCACAGTCCCCTTTCAGCCTGAGAGCCCCTAGAAGGTTTTAGAGGAGGAGCAGAACCTTTCAGAAATTCAGAAATTTCACAGAGGGACATCACTGTGTAGCACCCACAAACTTGTTTGCCTTTGTAGCCTTTTTAGATTGAGCAGGAGGGACCTGCAGGCATCCCCACTCTCTCCCCAGATTCAGAGACCCTTGGCTGGAAGGAATCCTGCTTTCATAATTAAAAATGGAAAGAAGGAAGACAGCAAAGGGAAAATAAACAGTACAAGGGAAACTGGCTTAGCACGCCTTTTGTACCCTGATCTCTTCAGAAGAGAGAAAACAAAGAGGTAACTGAAGTAGTATTAGTTTAGTCCTTATTGGCAGCACATGTCTCCTCAGCTCAGAAACTGAAAAATAATGAGCACACTTACAGAGTTTTAATTAGTGTTCATAACTCCTGAGTGTAAACTTCATCTCCCACAGGGAATCTTCTCTTCATTGCTGGAGATAGCTGTTAGAGGCATGTAATAATCATAGGTTTGTATCTTTTCCATTGTGGTTACTTTAATTTGCAGTGACATTTGTTAGATCACATGTTTTGAACCACAATAATTTTTATGTCCTTCATGCCAAAAGCAGATAGCTACACTGTCCCTGAAACTAGGATGGTGGGGCAGGCAGACATATCCCACCAAACCCATATACTCCCTGTGCTTTGTCACTAAACTGAACTTGATCTAAAGCAATAAATTGGGAGCCAATTCATGGTTACTTCTGCTGATCATCTGAAAGACATGCCCATAGAAAAGGTGCCACTGGTTCTACAAACTCACCAGTGTCAGGTTGTGTTGGTGGCTTGCTGGCACGTGTGTGTGCCTCCCCATCTCCCTGAATTAGCTGAGGTCTGCTCCATGGACAGTCCAAGAGAAAATACAAATATGGACAGTCTAGTTTGCTCTGCCTAACTTAGAAAGCATAATGAGGTGCAGAAGTGATTCGTGGGTGGTATTCTGGGCCTCCCACCACTAAATCTTGATGTTCATTCACAGAACAACAAGCTCTTTGTGTGTACCTGGGAAGAATTGTCAAGCTGGAAACACACACCAAAATTCATTCTGCAATGAGCTTGCAAGTTGAATAGAAGCAATGAGATGTTGATGTTTTTTGATTTTTTTGATTGTTATTGATGTTTTGGGTGTATGGAAATCAATATCCTGGCATTAGTAGTGCTGGGGTGTGACTTGAACAGATTTTCATTGCCTCTAATTTGAGACAACCTGGATTGAAAAGCTGTCCTCTCACACAGGCTAAAAAAGTAGCTTATGTGTGCTATAAATATATTCCCGACTCTATGGAGTTAATCACTGGTTTGGAATTTTTTTGAGGGAAGGAACTTAAAACATAGAAACAAACTAAAACTGGAAGAAAATGCAACATAACCCTAACAAAGGCAGCTTCTGCCTGTCTACCATAATGCTCTTATCTGATTTTACAGACAAAGGAACTATGGGAAGATGTCATTTATATGGACTAGAACAAAGCATTTGGTACACTGCCAGATGGAAACTATTAGTTCAAGTAGAAAAAGTGAGGATTAAGATAAGAATTTGCAAAGTAGTTAAGGAATTGGCTAAAAGGGAGGTGACAATGGGTTGAGCTGAAAAGCAGAAAATCACAAGCAGAGTTTCTAAAGAGTGAGTATCAATCCTTTTTATATCTTTAACGATTTTGACACAAAAGAGTGGGTAATGAAACTTCCTGATGACTAAGGTTGGGCATCCTTGTCCATACTGACAAGCAGCAGAATTTTACCTAACAAGAGCTAAAGTCTTCAGAAACAAGAGGCATGGAGGAAAATTTTACTATTCAAGGTAAAAGGGTGTGAACTTAAGACATCAGGAGCAGGAACTTGTATTAGCCATGCATCCAGCAATGTGGCCTGACCACTTGAAAAGGTAAATGTCACCAAGAATTAAGTATTTCCACTGCAGAATGGAAAGTATTCCTGAAATCAATAAATGCCAGGCACTGGCTGGACCTCAGCAAAGAAGACCCTGACCAGTTTTGGTCACCAAGGCTCTGTGTGTGCTACTAAAAGAAAACATGCTGGGGGGTCCCCCTGGCTTGTAGGCCATGCAGCATGGCACAGAGCTTGTCTAAACCTCTAAACCCTCCCACCTTGTCAGAAGAGCCAACCTCAAGTAGCCTTTTAGGAATAGTCCCCAGCCTTTGCTGGTTCCAAAACCAAGCCCAAGTATTGCCTGGGAGAGTGATAATTAATACAGGCAAAAGCCATGAGGACAGTAAATCATGTGTGGGTTTCTTTGGCATAATCCCTCGCTCTGTTTAGTCTTCTCGGGTGGCTTTAGCCCAGTGTGCCCAGGACTTGTGCTGGATTACTGGAGGAAGTAATCTAAAACTGGAGGAAGTAATCTAAACTGGAGGAGGAAGACTACTAGGATAAGGGGAAAACTGGAGAACATCTTACAAGAGGGGATGAGAAGCACTTGTACCATATAGCAACACAAAGGCTGAGAAAGAAGTTGAGCAAACCAGGTAGGAACCAGGGAAGAAATATTTTAATCAAAAGGCAGCACTTCTCATGAGTAGATTAAGAGAGGCATGACAAGCATCTCCATTCATCCAGCAAAGCAGAGTTCATATTCCAAATGTGTTCTCTCTCTTCAGACTTCTTCTCTGATGAGAAATGCATAAATCCAGCATGGAATGGAAACACCTTCTGGCTTTGTTTTTGGTTTGGTTTTTTTCTTTTTTTTTTTTTTTCCCAGAAGGGTCACTGAACACAATATATTCCCATTAAAATAAAATGGTTTTAAAAAAAATACAACTAAAAACATCGTCTAGCTGCTGGATTTTTTCCATTGATTTATAAAACCCATCAGGAAAAAGATGTTGCTGTTTGACATTTAAGTAAGAACTCCTTCCTTGTGATGCACTGTGGTACAGTACAAGGGTGTAGTCAGATATTTGTTAAGCAGGCAGTAGTTCTAATTTTTAATTTCCTAGAGGCAACATTCCCCTTCACCTCCCCCAAACCCAAGTCTCCTATATGGCAGTGTCATGGGCTGTTGCCATGCCACCAGCCAGCCACTGATCTTTTTTGAGAACAAATGTGTACTTATTATGAAGATTAAACTGGTGACACAATTTATCCACATGCCAGACACTGAGGGTATGGCATCCCCATGCTGCTTTTGAATGACATTAATCTGACCTCGCCTGACCACACTCTTCACAGCAGCTCAGTTTCTGCTTGGCCAGAAGCAAAGCTCAAATCAATTGCACTTTATTCACTATAAAGCCCTGACCCTCCCTCTCTCTGCACAGAACTTTCTGAATATTTCCTCTAAGTTTACTAAACATTTCTTTGTTTTCAAGGCACAAAGAAGTTGCTGGGGAGTGAGAAGGGATGTGAGGGAAGCCCTGTGGCAGCAACCTTCATCACTCTTGTAAGGATGATTTCTCAATGCTCCATAAATCTGACCAAAAAAGTTTTCCATCTGGGAGGTCTTCCTCAAGACAACGGATTTTGTACCTGCACCCCAGAATGTTAACTGTGGAAGAGGAAAACATTGTTTGGCTAACAGAAACAAGTGAAGCACTGGAAGTGCTCTAACGTCAGAAAAACATCGCCCATAGGAGACCTCAGGAGCAGCCTGTGTGATGGAGCAGAGCAATGGTTTTGAGCAGTTGGTGCTCAGGATGAAGTCTTGGGGGGGAGAAACTGCATTTGGAAAGGAGAAAGGACATCAAATCTGACAACTTTCAGTAGCCCTTCCTGTTCATGTTCAGCCCTGTTGTCAGGTGTGCCAGCTCCCTGCTCCTGAATGGTAGGCACAAAATCAGAAATGGCATTTTGCTCTCTTCCCTGTCTTCCTGCTGGCTCCTGCCCTTCCCCTCCCCAGAATCCAGCATGTTTCTCCTTGCTGGCACAGATTTCGCTGGCACAAGAACACAACCTGCACTGGCCCCAGTGGCCTTTTTCTCCTTTGTTAGAAGAGTTCCTGGTCATGCCATCTCTTTCTCATCCACTTTTACTGCAACCCAAGGGAGATAGAGCAAGAGGAAAAGGGAAGAGGTGACAAGCCAAGTTTTGTAATGCTTAGATGCTGTTTCACATCCAGGAAATGTGAGATCCTCCAGCTACAGGCTGACAGCATTACAACAGAAGCCATGCATCCTAATACAAATGTTAAACAATGTGATTCTCTGACCTAACTTTCCTTCAGTCTTTCCACAAAACCACAAAAAGTAGGAGGGGAAGAGTTAACACATTCTCTTACAGGTTTTTTTTTAACAAATGTGACAGCCTGTCACTGAAGGATAAGCAATTAAAAGTGTGATGGATTGGTTCAAGAAACGCAAGCCCTGCATGTGTCGTGTCTATCTAGGTCCAACAGGGCCTCTCCTATACTAAAAGCTGCATGGAGAAGCATTATCTGCCACAGCATAATTCAGCATCCTGCTGGGTGAATTGGACCTAAAGCAGCAACACCATCCCCAAAGCTGATACTCCGTGTCTGCACGAGAAATCATGGGCTGGTTCTTCCTGCCACAAGAGTGGAAAGGAAGAGGAGATGTCTATCAAAGCCCTGCAGAGAGGAACAATGCACTCCCTTGGCTGCCCTCCACTGCCCACGCCTCTCTGGAGAAGCACTCTCGCCGCCATCCACACCAGTCACTGAGGGAAGGGACAAGCCAGTCCACGAGGTCCAGCCTTGCGTGCAGTATCAACCCCAGGAGTTATTTATTGTCTCTCGGGAAGGGACAGGGGATGTGGATGTGAATGGGAGGAAGATTCAGACCAGATGTCCACGGGTCCCTTCCAAGGAAACTCACATAAATGTGCAGGACAGCTCCCCATCGGAGCTGCGTTGTGTCAAACCACTGTGGTTACCCAAGGAGCAGTGTGATAGCATCCAGCCGGAGCAGGGGGAGGATTGCACAGAGCCCTGGACCGAGCAGAACAATGAGTGTGGCTGGGGCGGGGGCTGCGCTGTGAGCGCCCCTGCGAGGAGCGGCCGCTGCTGCCAGCCGCGTTGTTGGGCGCTAAATCCGCCTGCTCGCGGGCCAGAGCTCCTCACCTCGCCCGGGCCAGACACACATCTGCACCCCACAGCTCCACCACCCACCTCTGCCCAGGCCAAGGAGACCTCACCTGCAGCACTGCTGCACCTGATGCTGATGGAGATAGAGAGCTCCTTCGAGCACGGATGTGCTTCTTGTGTTTTCAGCATTGCCAGCGAACCCCAAGCTCTTACCACAGCCTCATTGTTGCTGTTACTATGAGACCAAGTCCACAATAACTGCATTTTTCCGATGATGGTTCAACAGATGCACTTTGCCAGCAAGGGGTTTTGTTAAAAAAAAAAAAAAAAGAAAACCAGCTTTGCATGTGTTAGCTTTTGCTCAATGGAATTAGAGGGAGGTCCTCAGATGTTGAAATCAGAAAAATGCCACTGAAGTCAACAGAGTCCACACTCCATGCAGCTGAACCCTGGACTATAGTTTCACCAATGGGTGGCTGATGAATATACCATTAAACCAATGCCAAACTTAAAACCAGGAGACAGTTCCTTCCTTACTAGTGCCAACAAAAAGGAGGAGCAAAAATTAAAAGGGGTAAAGTGGAGGGAGACAAAGGAGGGAAAAGGAGAAACCTGCTGAAATAGGAGAGCCTGAGATTACTTTCCCAAAACAACCCACAAACAACGCAAAAGAAACTCGCCTGACATGTACCTCTATCACTAAATTCACTGGATTTTTCAGTAAATCCTTATCCCTGAGCAGCTTCAGCTGCTGAGCATGGGCTCCTTGGCTGCCTGGGATGGCATGAGGTGAGGCACAGGATGAAGAGCAATTGCTCATCTGAGCTGGCTCAAGACAATGAAGGACTTTCTGCACCATTCAGTTACACAAAGCCAGGATCCTGGAGCCTTTCTAAAGACATGGCATTTTGCCCATCTGTCACAGTTTCAGGACCTACTGGAAAGCTCAGCACCACAATGAGAGACTCTTAAGACAAAATAAGACCTTTAGGGAAAAAAAAAGATTCAGAAAAACTGAAGTGAAAATTCAATAGAATGGGAAATGTTGCAGAGGTTTGGAAAGTTCCATCTGCTTTGTGGTCTTTTCTAAATTTTCATGCAGCTTTGCACTGCCCCATTAGCCAGATTAAGAAGCAGAAAAACCTCCCTAAAAAGGATGGTTAATTACCTCCCAAAGAAATCTGTTATTTACCAGCCAGTTCCAGGTAGTAAAATTTAATTTCTAAATTTAGTCAGAAATTCATCTGAATTTATTGTAAGCTAAGCCTAGTTTTGCTTCCCCTTTGAACAAAATTATTTCCTTCCTCTGGAGTTGCACTTGCCTGTACCCAAGACGGGGCAGACAGTCCTTTTTCCTGACTGCCTGTTCCAGCAGCTGCAAACCTAAGCTGGAAAGGAGCACTCTCCAGGCACTGAGCTTCAGCCTAATGCAGAGATGTCACAAACCTGGATCATTGCTCCAGGCAGCTTTTGCAGCCTCCTGGGGAACAAAAGGGGCAGGATGGCCCATTTCACACCATCTTGTCATTTGGGGACAGCTGGTTGAGATGAAGAAGCACCATACATTAAAAAATGCTGTAAGGGGAACATTTCATCCCAGACTCCTGTTTACTCATGGTTTGCTTCAATCTTTTTTCAGCATTATCTCTCTTTTACCCAGCAAATCAGATAATAAATTGATCCTTCCTGTGTGTAGCCCCATCAGCTCAGTACACAGTATATTCCCCAGTTGTGTTTATACAACTTTCCCTTCCAGTCCCATTTGTACTGATACTTTCATTCTTGGAATAACAATTATTAAACCACTTGGTGCCTTTCATGGTTAATTATTTCCTTTCCTTAACATTGTCTGCCTCCAGCTGTAGGCTAGGTCTTGAAAACACCTCAGCATTCCCATTTCCACTTCCTATGAGAAATTGTGTTGTAAAATCCTTGTTGGTGAACTATGCAATTTTGTCACATACATTTCTTCCCAAAGTTTCATCATCTAGCAATTTTTAATGACCACTATAAGAACACTTTCTCTCTTTTGAACCTGCTTTTCATGCATCTGATGAATGTAAATTTCCTTGGTTTTGTTATGTTTTTCACATACAAAAGTTAACAGGTCACTGGACTGACTTTCCTGTCATATGGCCAGTGTAGTAATAATAATATTAAATAAATAACTGTATAAGAAATGTACAAAACTTGAATGTGTTCTTTGGCTTATATTTCATTATTTTTATATATCAAGTACCATTAAAATCTAACATGTATTTACTACTCCTGCAAGAAAATCCCAGATGACTCTTTCAAAAATTCTTATACAGTATTTTTCTACTTCAGCTCTAAATGTTACAAAAAAGAACCAAATTCTGTCTTAAATTATCTCTGTGTGATACAGGGCAGAAGCACATTCCTTAATTTAATGGAATAATATCAGTAAGTACTGAGATGGTGTACCTATTTTGCAAACTTATGCCTTAGGCTTTGTTCCATTTTAGTTAGATAAAGTGTGTCACACAAATGTGCTTAAACCAACAGACCCTGTTTACATTTCCAAGCTGTAGGTAGTAGTGCAGAACATATTGCTATAACTGCAGCCATACAGAGACACACATACAATAATTGAACTTGAACTAATTCAGAAACTTGTGCAGATGTGACCCACATCTGCATTGCTACTGCACAAATTATCACACCAGCGTTGCTCCAAGTGATTGGAATAGCAGGCCAGGCTCTTGGGCAATGAGGGGCTGGAGAGCAGTGCCATGGAAAGGGACCTGGGGCAAGCTGAACCTGAGCCAGCAGTGCCCTGGCAGCCAGGAGGGCCAACCCTGTCCTGGGGGGCATCAGGCACAGCATGGCCAGCTGGGCAAGGGAGGGGATTGTCCTGCTCTGCTCTGCTCTGCTCTGCTCTGCTCTGCTCTGCTCTGCTCTGCCCTGGGGAGGCCTCACCTCGAGGCCTGTGTGCAGTTTTGGGCACCACAATGTAGGGAGGACGTAAAGCTGTGAGAAAGCATCCAAAGGAGGACAGCAAATATGGTGAAGGGACAGCAGAGGAAGCTGTATGAGGAGAGGCTGAGGTCACTTGGTCTCTTCAGTCTGCAGAGACTGAGGGGAGATCTCATTCCAGTCAACATCTTCCTCACGAGGGGAAGCCTGATCTCTTTGTGGTGAACAGGGAAGAACCCAAGGGAATGGCCTGAAGTTGTGTCAGGGAAGGTTTAGGTTGAATATTAGGAAAAGGTTCTTCACCCAAAGTGTGGCTGGACACCTGAACAGGCTCTCCAGGGAAGTGGTCACAGCTCCAAGCCTGACAGAGTTCAGGAAGAATTTGACAATGCTCTCAGGCACAGGGTGTGACTCTTGGGGTTGTCCTATGCAGGGCTAAGAGCTGGACTTGATGATCATTATGGGTCCCTCACAACGCAGAATATACTGTGATTCTGTGATTATCCCCTGACCAACACATAGTCTACAATGAGGAATGAAGATATAGTTGTCAATCCATTATAGCGTAAATGTTACACATTAAAGGAAAATTTGGGATGAGTTTTCCAGCATTTGGTAATAACTCTAGATTCTGCTGTAAATTGGCAAGAATTACGTGTATATGTTTACTTGCTGCTCTTCTTCCTGTTACCTCTTCCCCTACTATGTGCCAACATTAGGCTTTCTTACGTAGGAGTTTCATTTATCACATAAACCGAGATGTAATAGCAGAAGGAAAAAATACATGTCAGTAGGTTTTATAGCCTTTTCTGCAAGTCTTCAAGAGACACTTTTCCTCATTACCTTTACAAAGAGGAATTTAATGGTATGCTGTATCCTTTTCAGGGGATAATCCCACGCCAAGGGCAAAGCTGAAGGCTACAGAACATCACACCCACCTCTGTTTCTCTGAACAGCAACCATGTGTACCAGCACTTTTCAAAAGGAGCTGCCTGACAAATGCACTTATCACCATAGCGTTTCTACAGCTTCCTCATATCAGAACTTCCGAATAGGAATTTCAGCTAAGGTCTTTCCCAATTGCTACTTCACTTGGCTTCAGGCATTCATTTAGAAGGTGCTTGGCACCTCTGGGTCACAGAATCTTTCTGACAATAGAGCCTTTTCAATTTTATTTCACAGACCATCTCATCAAAACCTTTGGGAAAAAACTGAAAACGGGCCAGGTCAACACAGAAAATTCAACTTTTTTTTTTTTTTTGGAGAGGTCGCAGCAAAGGAAGCATAAATCCGATAGCCAGTTATTCTTCACAGGCAAGAGGATGTCTGCCCTTCAAAGGAGGGAGTTGTTTGTAAAGAATCCTGTTAATGACACCTAGGATAATCAGTGCAAACAGGTCTTTCTACTTCTGGGCTCCATGCCATCCGCTCATTCAAAGGTCGGATAGCTGAAGGCAGGGCACTCGAGGGCTTTGCTGCTTTGGGAGTTTCAGGTGGGAATATACCTCGGGGATGGGAGGGTTTACGATTAGGGAGAGTGATCCAACCTTTCATTTGAAAAGTGTGAATTTAGCAAACCCGGTCTCTTTGTGCTGTATGTTAAGTAATTGTTGACTCCAACCCTGAATTTCTTAGGAAGTTTCCTAAGAGCAGGAAAGCTCTCTATATGAGAGGTGACGAGGTGCAAACTGGATGATGGTCCACTTCTACTGCTGAGTTGGTAGAGGCTCAGTGCAATGTGGTCCTGACCTGCTTGGTTGGTGTTTCCACCATTCTGTACGTTCCCAAAAGCAGACGCCCTTGTCCGTGTCCCGTGAGCTGGGGACTCTGGAGACTGGTCACACGGGTGCTCAGCAGCACGGCACACTCCTGTGCCTCCAGAGCAGTACCTTCTAGTGATGCTCAGAGCCAGGGACTGCTCTCTTCTGTCCCTTCATTGCCACTCATCTGGCACTGTTTCCTGCTACATGGTGAGCCTGTGCTGCTGAATTCAAGTGCTGTTGGTGATCTCACATCAACCGTGTCTGGGCACCCAAATAAAGGCTCAGAAGACTGACCAGGAACACTGGTTGTGAGACTCTTGAGCCTTTGATTTCATGCTCTTAAGGCCAAAGAACTTTCTTTAAAGGTCAGCAAATAATTTTGGAGCAAACACAGCATGGAGAAAGTTCCCAGTAGTGGAGTACAAAGCATCCAAGATACAGTGATGTCCAGAAAGACAGAATAACTTTGTTAACATTGGGGTTTAAGGCCTGAATACCAAAATCCATGGGGAAAAAAAATTAAAGTAAAAAAATAAAAAACAGCATAGCTGCTCTTTGGACCTTCTGGAAGTGTTTTACTGGTGAGAGCAATTCCAGACTCCAGACTACACCAGAAAATCCTGGCCCTTCACCTAAGCTAATTGACTTAGTATTTTGGCAATGTGTTTACGCCCCCCCACTCCCTCATCCCTTCTTTTATTACGTTTTCTATTTTAATGCTGTAAAACTCAACTAACTTCTAAAAAACAAATCTACTTTTTTTTCCAGTGTTTGTTAGACCTTCTCCACCTAGTTAATGACTGGCTGGAACAGCAGCAAGGCCAGGAATGCTTCATGCTCTGGGCACTCACTAATTGGGTTGTTAGCAGACTAGAGAGACAGGAGGAGATGAAGAAAAGCTCTGCTATTATAAGCCACTGAGTGTAAAGAAAAAGAAAGTGAAAAAAAAATGGAACTGTTATGTTAGGGAAATTACGGTACTTAACGCCCTATTTTTCAAAAAAAGGTAGCTCCCTCAGGACATCTTTCAAGCACTAAAAACAAAATAGACCAGAAATATAACTGGCTATATTTTTTATAGCAAACTCAGGGAAAAAATAAAAAAAAATACATTTCCTTTTCTAAAACAAATCGTCAGCCCCAACCCTCCCTCTGCTTGGCCATGGCTGAGGCTGAGGCTGTGAAGAACCACGAGAGCACCCAGTGTGGGTTAGCTGGGAACGCTGGCCAGAGGAGTCCCTACAGACACAGCAGCAGCAGCACCGTGCTCTCTGCACGCTCTCGCCTGTAGTTAGTGCAGGATGAGTCACACCATGCAGGGTCCAGCCTGTCATTTTTGTACTTCTAGGACTCAGTGACTTCTCCGACCGAGCAGCCATGCCCCTGCATGTCACCCGCGGTGACAGCAGCACCTGCACGTCCCATTGCAGCAGCAGAGGGTTAAGCTCTTTGGAGAAGAGGCCACAAGAGCCAGCAGTGCAGGGGATGGGTGGGATGGGTGAGGTGGGTGAGATGGGTGAGGTGGGTGCAGATCTGCCACCTTTGCAAGCTGCCTGCAGTCACTGTGAGAGCGCATCAGCCACGAGCAGGTGCTGTGGGCTTTCCACTGGCACTGCTGGGGAGACACCAGCCAGGACACAGGTAAAACATCAGGAGCATGAGGAGCTAACAGGTTGGTTCATGGCACAAGAAGCACACACAGCACCACGGTGCTGCAGGGCCAGCAGTCAGAGCCACCAAATCCCTTTGCCCACTGCATGCCTGGAGCTGTCATTATAGAATCCTAGGATGGTTTGGATTGGAAGGAACCTTAAAAATCATCTAGTTCCAAACCCCCTGTCATGAGCAAAGAACTTTCCACTACACAAAGTTGCTCATAGCCCCATCCAGCCTGGCTTTGAACACCTGCTGGGATGGGGAGTCCACAGTCTCCAGCCCTTCACAGCAAGAGAGCCAGCCCTCGGGCAAGCCATGCATGGCCAGCAAAGCAAAGGCTTCATCCACTCCCTGTGGTCCCTCATCACCCAGCACCAGGGCAGCAGGAGTTGGGACCCACCAGTCTTATCCTTTCACCCCAGACTTCCCAAAGTTGCTGCACACTGGGTTTTGTGCACGTGTGTCTGTGGGGTTTGTGTGTCTATAGGTGCACGTGTCCATAGGTGTGTGTGTGTATAGGCTCCTGTGTCCATTGGTGTGTGTTTATATAGGCTCCTGTGTCCATAGGTGTGTGTGTGTGTGTGTGTGTGTGTGTATAGGCTCCTGTGTCCATAGGTGTGTGTGTGTGTATAGGCTCCTGTGTCCATAGGTGTGTGTGTGTGTGTGTATAGGCACATGTGTTTATTGCCAGCCCTGCCTGGCCCCCTCTACAAGGTGTGAATTTCACCTCAGGTGAATTATTTCTCTGGGGATTACATAACAAAGTGATTGTGAAAATACCATCCTCTGTGTTATAGAAACTTAACAGAGCCCCTGGAGTCTTTAAATTAAAACATTGCAGTCAAGTGCTTTTTTGCCATGTATCTCCTCCTACACACAGCTCATTCTAGTCTGAAAAATAAAAAGGCAGGACAGCTTCCTACCGGCTTTCAAAGAGAAGATCCTACCCTAATTAACTATAATCTTGTTCAGACGGCATTTTCCTTCAAGATTCAAAGACTAGCAGGGGGCTGGGGCTAGGCAGAAAAGGAGATTATTAAAACTTTAATAACATGAGCCTTTGAACCTTTCAAATTCTTTACAATTTTCTCACATCTCTAACCCAGATGTCTGCATTTAAAAACTGTGCCAACAAACATGAACTTTTTGTTTATGCTTTTATATCTTTCAAGGAACAGCCTCTTTTAAAATGATAGGAAACATCATGCCTGCAGTTCACAAAGCTGGATGACAGGGCTGAAGATTAAAAAAAAAAAAAAAAGAAAAGGAAAAAAAGAGGATTCCACAGGCACTGTTTCCAGTAGGTGAAGTTGTTCCAGGAGGCATAGGCAATGCCTCCACAGAGCTCCAGGCAGAATTGGAACTCTGGTAAGAAATGGTTTTCCTGTTCCGTAAACAATTCTAAGAGTTCAAAAATGTTCTCATGGAGTATCAGAGCATAGCTGAGACCTTGGGAATTTTTTTTTTAAGGGAAAAAACCAAACCAAAACAAAAAAACCCATAAACCAGACTTCTACACATGCCTGTAAAAAAGATGCTCATAGAAGTTGGCCCAGTGCAATGAGGGCTGCGGTGTTTGGGATATTTCTCCAGAATCATGATAAGCTCTGAGATGTGATATAAGCAAGTTTCCTTTTCTGGAAGACTTTTATTGCATACCAAGGGAAGAACAGCCTCAATAGCAGAGCCATGGAAAGGCACCTCCAGCAGCCCTGGCAAGAAGGACCAGGACTGCATCCCTATGCCCCCAGGAAGCCATCAGAGCCATCCCATCAGCAGCATTTCTGCAGCATGACTTTTGGCATCCAAAAGTCTCTGATAAAAGGAATAAAAAGGCTCTTCTGTCCAATGTTCCCTGACAGCTCCAACTGCAGTCCAAGGGAAGGACCAAAACCTCACTGGCTCTAAGGTCCTAACTCTGACCTAACCCTGCAAGACCTCACCAAACCTTATAACAGGAGAATAAAAATGGCAGCTATCCTGACACACACTGCACTGCCACCTTTTCCAGAAGCCTAAGAGGGAAAAAATCCCTTTCGTTTCTACAATGATTGCCCTGGGACCCACTAGTCAACAATTTCAAATCATCACAATTGCTCCAGCTTTTGAAAACAAGTTGTTGTTCAAACACAGGTATTTGTTGTGACTTGCTTCCTGATCCCCCAGTAAGAGCAAGGGAATGAGCTATTCACCAGCCAAAAGCTCTAGTAAGCCTCTTAACACTGCCAGAGCCCTGCTGTTAGTACCAGCTGCTGGTCTGGCTCCCTGTGGCCAGGGTCTGCAGAGGGCTTTGCTGAAAACGTAGCCAAAAACTTCAGACCCAGAAAGTGCCTTTTCTTTGGTCCAGGGATGGGAAATTGAAGTGAGGATCCTGAATCAGGCTCTTAGAACACATCAGGCTGTAAATCCTCCCTGCTTCACCAGGCCGGCAGTGGGAGGAGCACAGACAAGCACCCCCCAAACTCCCTACTGGTCACCATGCTGCTTCTGTCAGAAACAGTTATTACTTCACATTTGACTTCTGTTTCTTGTTGTTTAAGGAACAACGTTTTTGAAATTCAAACAGTCCCTAAGAAAAGGGCTCCTTGGCAGAGCACATGTCCTATAGTCACAGGGCACTTTGAAAACTGCCAGGGAGAGCTGGAAATGGCAGAAGTCACCAATGTTACCAAGAGAAAAACTCTCCAAATAGTCTTCAAAAAGACCATGCCCACATCCAGACAAACTGTACACGTGTCTCCAGTTCTATGCTATTTAATCTTTCCTCCCTAATGATCATTTTCCAGTTGTTTCCAAGTTTAAACAAAAAAAGTGAAAATTATTTATTTAACTGTTTCTTTCAGAATATGATTGGTAAAATACATCTGCCAGTTATGTGAAAAAGTACTCTTTTGTGGTTTCTGTGCAGATAAGCCAAACACGCTCAGGTGAACCAATGAACACAAGCAGACTGAAATGGGAAGTAGAGGCTGAGGTGTGTGTTCTTTCCAAGTTCCTAAGCAAGTGCTCTTGAAGTGCCCACATACCAGCACCCAGCACTGCAGCAGGGTTTGAAAAAAATGTGTTGTGACTTATATCTCTATGTTTGGAGTGTGCTGAGCTCACATCCCAACACGCAATGCAGTAATTCACAGGTGCTGCCTCCCTTTCCTTTTCACCCGCTCCACAGCTCCACTGAAGCCAAAGGAAGGAGAAAATTCTTCTTTGCCTGGATCAGGGATTCTTGGTCCTGCTGTCAACAAGAGAGGTGATAGGCTGAGAAAGTCACAGCAAGAGGATGTGACTGAGAGCAGGAGCAGAGTGATGCAGCAGCTCCTTGTGAAACCCATCTGGAGACGCATCATGGCAGACCCAGCAGCCCAGGAACCTGGCAGCACCCTCCAGACCCTCATCCCACAGGGCAGGAAAGACAGAACTGGGCAAAACCCTGCAGAGGAGCAAGAGGTTCTCATGCACCCATTCAGACTGCAGAAGCACTGACAGGCCTTAAAGTATATGGATTTTATTCTGGATTTACTGAAGGCAAGCAACTGCCCAGAAAGCAATGATCAAAACAGGTCACATGGCTCCTCAGCCAGGTTCTTCAGCTACAGGGTGGTCAAATGCTCCCCAGGCTCCCCAGGGCAGTGGTCACAGCACCAAGCCTGACAGCATTCAAGAAGTATTTGGACAGTGCTCTCAGGCACATGGTGTGATTCTTGGGGTTGTCCTGTGCCAGGCCAGGAGCTGGAATTGCTGGTTGTTGTGTTTCCAACTCAGGATATTCATGGCTGATGGAGAAAGAAAAGCTGGGGGGTTTGGAGGTTTTTTGGGTTTTTTTATTATGTTGCTATTGGATATTACATGTCTTGGTCTTGAAGTCCTTACCTCAGGCTTTCACTCTAAGTGGCTCTTTCAGGCAACCTCCCAGAAAAGGAAAGCTCATTTCTCAGATAACATGCATGACACACTCACTCCAGCCTACCCCATTTCATACCATAACCCCCTTAGTGCGAGACATTAAGGCAGGGACAGGCAATCCAGTCCAAGATTTATTCTGCTCTAATCAGCTCAGGCTTTGAGAATCTCCTTGTGGATTTGAGCCTGTGTTCAGTAGCTCATTGACTGCTGTTTTAATGCTGAAGCCTTTCCAACCCAGCTGCAGTAATTACCCCCACGGAGAATGAGGAATCTCAGTTATAAACTAGCTGGCAATCTTGCAAGAATATGTCTCCTAGAGGACTTCAGGATATTTCTCTCTGAAGTTAACCCTGTTAAATCATTCCTAAGCTGTCTTCAAGTAAAGAATGAATCCTCAGAATAACCCTTGCTTTGGTTTTAAATATTCTCTTTTCCCTTTGCAAGCCAGCTGATCTTCGGAGCCTTCAAATCTATCAAAGCTCTTTCAGTTAAATAATCCCTATTTCTTCTGAAATGGTGCAAACATTCAACAGGAAAGCTTAGAAGAGACATTAAAAGCTGGTAGAGTCTAAGTCAAAGCTTAACACAGCTTGTGCAGAGCATATGTCCAGTTATACTCAGCCAGACAGGATACTTTCACTCAGTTTATATCAGAGGAGTTTTTTTGCTGAGCAAACATTACATCAAAGCCTTGGCCAGCAGATCCAAATTCAGCTCTTGGTATTCATGTTCAGCTAAACTTTGTGCAGGTTTGAGTAGAAATGGCACTGAGCTGTGGAGCTTTTCTACTTCACCTGCCTAAATCCAGTCTGGCTCAGAAGTGACTGTGACCCATTAGATGACAACCTCAAAGTAGCTATGGAGAAGGGTGGTGCCTAAAGAGCAAGCCGCCAAGGGGCTAAAGCCATGATAATGCTAAAACTAATACCCTTCTTGTCCCTCAGAGGGGAAAAGAGATGGGTGAAGAACACAAACCTGTGATAATCCGAGTGCTGCAGTCCTAGAGGCAGCTCTGTTCAGGTGAGCACTAGAACCTCCCTGGCTAGCAAGAGGTGATGCCACCCAAACCCATGTTGTGCTTTCTCTGCAGAAGCAGAGCTCTTGGAGGCAGACCCTACTCAGAAATGTTCACCTGGCCAACTTGCTGAGGAGATGCAGCTCATAAAAGGCAGCTAGTGCAGGTATTCCTTCTGTAGTGGTACATACTAATGACCTTATAAAGCCTTTTTTGCTTTGAACAAGTAACTGAAAGTTAAGCAGTGTGTCACCTAATCCCCTTGCTGGGTCCTTGCATCTACAAACTTGACTAGGCTGGGAAAGACCCATAAACACTCTTGGCAGCCTTCACCTGGAGACAATGGGGGCTCCAGAGATACCCAAGGAGAGGGAGCTGCACAGCAGAGGGTTTCATCACCACAGACCCCCATTAAGAAAGAGCTGGAGATAAAATGGCTTCTTACTACTCAGGCTGCCTTTAAATCCAGTCATGGTGAGATTGAACATTGATGTTTTCAGATTACCATACAAAGAAATAGAAGCAATTTTAAATTGGTGTTTTCGTATTTCTCTGAGTGAAAAAAAAAAAAGTCTTTCAAAACATATCATTTAGTCAAATTCACTACTATTTAGGCCAGGTAATTATACTGTGTAATGGGGAGCTAATGTTATTGTCTTTCCCAATACACTTTCTCAAGCTCAGTCCCACAGCATCCTCCACAGCTGCCCCCTCTGAATTTGGGCACTCTTGTATAAACTTGGGTTTTTTTCCCACTGATGGACTCCATAGGGAACCAAGGATGGGATGAGCAAGCAACTGGGGCATTAGCAGCACTTGTGGGGCAGCTGAGGGGTGAGGGGCCTCACGGCCACCCATGCTTCCCATAGACCAAATTCAGACCTGTCAGGAAGTCTGAAGACTTTTCCAAAGCAACAGAACTTATCAAACTGCAGAGAAGTGGTTGATAGAAAAACTTCCTGAAAGACAATTAAACTCTTGCTTTGTGGGGTGTCCAGCAGCAGCTATCAAAGCTCTGTAGCAGGCAGCACTGCTGGGACTGAACTAGAGAGATAAGTCACCAAATCAGCCTCTGTTAATTATCTTGGCCCTGCAGTTATTCTTTGCCAAAGTCAGGAAGGTTTAATTCAACGTGCCAAAAAACCCTTTCTATGTCAAACAACTTCTATCCTGACATGAAGGGATGATATTTTTATTTTCAATTAAGAATAATAATAAAAAAGATTCATATACACAAAGCAAAACACCTTCTGTATGAATTGAGCAGTTCCTAAGAGACATCTTGGAGCAGCAAAGGAGCTGGGCAAACTTTAATAAGGGAATTTTTCAGAGACTAGAGCTTTGCTTTAGTTGCTGGCTGCCTCCTGAGGAGAGAAAACACTACAGAAATGAAATATGACCTTGCATCCTTGTGGCAGAGCATTTCCAGTTCTTTCCCTTGCCCATATGAGTAACCTTTCCTTGTGTAAGGAGTTGCATTTAATGGTTACCTGCATGGCAATGCTTCACCACAGGTGACATTGCTGCACTCTTTTACCTGGCACACACCACCTGGAAGCTCTAACCAAACTACTTATTTTTCCCTAAGATTTGAAGGATGCAGCTAACTTATAGCACTCGCTCATGGCAGTAGAAATTGCCTGCAAGCCAGAGTTTTGAGACAAGGCTCTGCATCCTCTCCCTGCTCACACGTGTGCTTTGCAGCCACTCCTGCATGGCATGTCCTCCCAGAGCCAGCATGCACCTGGAGAAGGATGTCACCCCAGCCAGCCCATGCCCATGCAGAGTTCCCCCAATCAATGCAGCCTGTTCCTGCCTATCCTCTGCCAGGGCAGAACTGGGACCAAAGTACCCAGCCCTGAGGAACAGCTCGGTGTGGAGAGAAATCCCCATCAGCTCATCTCCCCCAGCCTTCCTCATGATACAGTAACTTCCAGCAAGCTGGCTTTTTTTTTTCTTTTCTTCTTTTTTTTTTTTTTTTTTACTTATTGAATCATAACTAAAATAATTAAAGGGGGAAAGCATTCCCCAAATAAAAATATCAACATCTGAGCTTCCCCACTTTAATCTGTGCTCCTCTGACAGCTGAAACACTCCTAGTAGCACTGTGCCAGTGATTTCGTTACCTGAGTAGCTGATTATGGAGTAATTACAACCTTCCCTGCGCTGATGATTTTTTATGTTTGTTTCGATTTCAACTTCCACAAATGGTGGGAAGTCCCTTTTTTGTTCCTGCCTTACTCTGCTGTGATCTGTACCTTCCCAATCCCAGATTTTTCCCCCTGGTGAAGGGAGGGCTGGATAACACTTAAGTGTAATTCCTGCCCCCATCACGTGTAATTTGGTCCTGAATGAGTCAATGATGTTCCTGTAATTTCAGAGAGCAGCTGTCTCCCGTCTGGATGGCGGCACCGTGATACCGTTACCTGTTTGTCTCCTGGAGGTAGAAGCACTGCTGGCAAGCCCCTGCCCATCGCTGTTTATGTGCAGGGAGTTAATACCCCAGCATTACAGTGCCCCTTGGTGAAACTATAATTAGGCAACGGTTTTATTTTACCGCCTGTGAACACTCCCTGACAGCACAGCCACTGGGTGCTTTCCAAACTGCTACAGTTTCAGGTCCCAACCTGAAATTCTCATTTAGAGGAGGACTTTTACTGCAGCTAATCCCTCAAGTACCTCACCAAGGCCCTAAATTGCATGGGGGTGCTGGGGCGTGGGGCTGGACTGGGCAGGGTTGGCAAACGGCGGGGTGAGCCTCTCTGCTGTGTGCTGTGTGATGGCAGGGCACAGCACTGGAGGGACACGGTGATGCTGCTGGAATGAACAGGCAGGGCAGGGGCTGCAGTGCCCAGCAGCAGAGGTCTGAGCAGGCTGCTGGCCCCGGGAGCCAGAAGGCTGCTGGTGGGTGTTGATATGGGCACGGCAGCTCCATGAGAGGGGCGGCTGAACAGCAACGCTCTTTTTGTCAGGGGAGCTATTTTAAACCATCTGCTTTGTGGGTAGCCCTTTTGGCTCCCAAGTCTGTCTGAGGCAGAGGTGTAGAACATGTTGGAAAGCAGAACATCAGAGCAGCACTACAGGAGGACAAAGACAGTCTGTCTGCTGAAGCACAGGCTTGCACAGGACTGAGAGGCACACACACACTTGCTCATCTGGGACTAAGGGAACAAACATACTCAAAGCTCCCCTAGTTACCTGAGAGCTACTCTTATTAAGGCATTTATTTGGAGTTTTTCTTCTCCTTCCAACACCAAATACCCATCTTGTTCCACAGTCTCCATGCGAACCATGGAAACATCCATGGCCCAGGAGGATATCAGCTCACAAGGACCTAATAAAACAAAACCTTCTTCAAACCACTGCTTTTAGGACTATTCAGATGATAGGAAAAAGAGCAGAGTATAAGCAACTAGGTCAAAGATTTATTGGCAAGAAAAGTCACTAAATCTTTTGTCCACAGTGATAGGGAAGAGGAAAGCCAAGAACAAAGCAGGGACAGACGCTGGAACTGCAGGCAGCCCTGTGGTCACAAGGGTTTCCTAGCCTTGTTGAAGTACCTCTGCCTCCTTAACAGGACTCATGTCACTAGCTGGGCACATACCAGCCCCTGGCCAGGGCCTGGAAGTCTCTCATGGCAGGGAACAAAGGCTGGCAAGTTTGAGGGGAAGGGCAGACCTGAGCCCTTGAGTGCTGGATGGCTGCCATGCCACAGCACTGCCTGAGGAGCCCATACCCCTCTGCCACGGGATGCCCACGCTGTGGGACATCTGCTTTCTCATGGCACACTGGGCACTGTAAGCCCTGGCACACATGGCAGGGAGGTTGGAACTGGATGATCCTGAAAGTCCCTTCCCAAACCATTCCACAGTTCTGCTGCAGCCCAGCTTCAGACACATTAAGCAATTAGAGAGTGTCCAAAGGAGGGCAACAAGGATGGTGAAGGGCCTTGAGGGGAGTGCCTGAGGTCACTTGGTTTGTTCAGTTTGGAGGAGACTGAGCAGAGACCTCACTGCAGTTACAACTTCCTTGTGAGGGGAAGAGGAGGGACAGGCACCGATCTCTTCTCTGGCGACAGTGACAGGACATGAGGGAATGGCCTGAAGTTGTGTCAAGGAAGGTTTAGGTTGAATATTAGGAAAAGGTCGTTCACCCAGAGGGTGTCTGGGCCCTGGAACAGGCTCTCCAGGGAAGCGGTCACAGCTCCAAACCTGACAGAGTTTAAGAAGCCTTTGAACAATGCTCTTGGGCACGAGGTGTGACTCTTGGGGCTGTCCTGTGCAGGGCCAGGAACTGGACTTTATGATCATTGTGGGTTCCTTATAACTCAGCTTATTCTGTGATTCTGTGATCTCCTGGCAAGCCAATTCCCAGCTTTCAAAAGCCTGTCAGATTGTATTTCCTTCACACATTCACTCAGCAGTGACTTACATTTCTGACATATGGACAGCATGCTTGGCTGTCCCAATAAAGTATGTCTATGCCTTCCCATCTTCAGCAGAAACTGCAGGCATTTGCAGTGCACGGCAGAGCTGCAGCAACTTCTGCCTAAACTAACATTTCATTTCCTTGCTACAGCTCACTTCTATTGTCATCACTTTCATGCCTCCAATTAACTTGCATCTGTTTCATGTTTGAAGTTTGTAACACTTGCCCACTTTGGCTACAGTAGTTTATAACCCAACACTAAACATATGTTTATGTTTACTGCACACTAGCTCTGAATCCTTTGACTTAGCATTGTATCAGTTCATTATACCACAAATGGAGAACCTCTGAGACAGGGCTGAAGCTCAAATGGCAATAAATCGGGGAATCATTTGGGGGTGGTAGAAGAGAGGTGGCCAGTGAGGACACGCCTGGCCTGACATCCAGAAATGCTGAGCTCTTGCCACCCACCCTGTAACCACTGGGATTTTTAGCACCTCCAAACATGAAACCACAACAGCTTTCAGCAAAACTGTCATCTGGATCTTAAAGAAAAGACTAAAATCATTTTCCATCATTGTTCCAGAGGCCTTCAGTACATCCCATCTACCTGTCATCTAAGTGCCCATTGTCTTTGCAATAGGGCTAAAGAGATCTTCAAAAGGATTTCAGAAGGCCAAGAGGGAAAGGGGGCTGTATAATGTACTATATTATGCATATAATATATAGCATACTGCTAAGTGCTACTTAACACCTGCCCTAGCTGTTAGGTGACAGGCTGGTGCTCTGGCAGCAGCTGAGGTGAATTTTAAGGTCCAGTTGGCCATTCAGACCAGTTTTACACCCATTAGCATCATTGAAGCTTCTTCTGTTTTCCACCAGACATGGTAATGATGCCAACATCTGGGTGAAGTAAGCACACTGCCTCTTCATAGCCAGAGCCATTAAGGTGGTGCCTAGACAAATGTGTTTATTTTTCATACAGATAACAGGATGCTCCTTAGAGCTAATAAGTATTTACTTTCCCTTGCATTGCTATTATCTCCCTCATTGAGAACTGTAATTAACATCATTGATCATTTGTGTAGTTTGCCTTCTAATCTTTTTTTTTTTTTGTGCTATGGTGGACTGAAACTGCAATGTGCATTATGTCAATACAGGAAAAGTTATGTTTGATCTCTGCCTTTACACTGGTCTGATCTGCCTGGGAGCTGCACTGTTCCTGTAACACACCACAATATTTTACATGGTACCTCCAGTTTAAAAGGGACAACCATATATTTTCCATGCAACAAAAGTACCTTTTTCTCATACCACTATCACCAAACACTTGAATTAGTGCTTCCACTTTGCACATCGCTTCTTGATGGGGATAGGCAGCCAGACCCTGACGTTCTTCTTGGAGCAAGTTTCTATCACCAAACCATAGAGCACATGGCATGCAAATACTGCTGGGGACCCAGAGGTGAAAGGATCTTCCCCTCATTGTTTCTGCACAGGCACCACTCTCAAGAGGTTGCTTCAGACAGGACAATTTCTGCAAGAATGTGATCCCCATCTGACAATTGAAAATGTCAAGAGTTTTCCTGTTATTGCCTGCATATAGTGAGGATTAAATAAAGCCACGGCAGTGATGTATAAGGACATGCTCTCTCATAGAGCCTGAGATGCAGAAATTGGTGCTGTCTTGCTGGTCAATGCCACAAAGCTGGTTTGCAGCAACAGATATCTGCCCAAGCATCTCCAGGGCTGCTGTTCTTCCTGTTCAGGGGAAAGCATCAGTTGACAGCCACCTATGGTCATTTGTTTTATTCAGATAGCAAGAGATGCACAAAGAATAGATTAACAATAATAAAATTTGTGCAGCAAATTGGCCTGGAAAGTAAAAAGCTTCTGCACAGCTTTTATTTTTTTTCTGACTTCCATATACTCACATAAGTGTGAGCACACACTGAAAGGCACACTGTGAAGAACATCTGCTTTCCAAAGAGTCTCTGAGGAGAAAAGCCATCCCAGGCATGAGAGCCACTGCAGAACCCCAGTATGTTGGAATTGTGGCTGGAAGGGGTATCAGCTCCCTCTACATCCCCCTGCAGAAAGGGCCATCATTAGAGTCTAGCCAAGCCCACATGGCATCACTTAATCAAGGACAATCCATCCCAAAGCCACTAAGCTCTGCTTCCCCTCTGTATCTGGCTGTATGTGCCTTACACCTGGGCTGCTTTCCAGTAAGAAGCAAGCTGGAAGACAGTCACCCCAGTTTCTGTTACATCTACCTGCATCGCTTCCTAACCTATTAGAAATCTGGAATGGGAAAAACTTCTTATTTCTTTTGGGTTGCTTTTCTGTCATTTTGTTGGCTAGGAAATGCCCAGACTCTTCCCTAATTTGGCATAAATTCAATGCACCTATTCTCAAACCTTCAGAGCAAAGAATCCATTAAGCTCATTTCCATTTGTTCTAGCAACAAATCAGTATATGGAGACATGAAGAAAATAATTTTGAACTACTTTTTCCATTATCTAGTTCTCACTTCCTGCCATTTCCCGTTTGCCTAGCCTGGCTTCTTTATTCTCCTTGTGTCTAGCCCATAGCAATTATCTCAATATCTAGGAAAAAGCATTAGGTTTTAAGATCTCAGGCTCCCTTTTGACAAAGGCTTTGCAATCCAGAGACACTAAGGGGAGAGGATTAAACTTCCATCTGTTTGCCTCGAGGGGGCAAAGCAGAGAAATCAGAGAGAGGTTTCAAGAGATGCTTGTGTGATAACACTGCACACTCACTAGGCAAGGAAGTCTCAGGTAAGGTGTATTGGCTTGGGAGACATCCCAGTCACCAACTGGAACATCTTAAAAATTCACTTATGCACAGCAGGCTAGAAAGAATCCTTCAGGTCCCTTCCTCCAGAGTGTCTGATTGCCTCTCTAGACCTGTGCCATCTGCAGCTGCAATTTTTTGGACAGCAGGGAGGAGGAAGTGGCTCGATCCTGCACTCTGCTGAAGCTGGAACAGAAACACCAGTGTGGCTACACTCAGAGGGAGCAGAGAAATCCCACAGAGGTGCAATCCTGTCCCTTTGTAGGGGTGATCATCCCTGGCACAGACAGGGCAGTAGGACTAACATCTGCCCCTGCAGCACCCCAATCCTGGGGTCACTGTCCAAGGAGAGGGAGTGAAGGAGCCATTGCAGTCTGGCTCCTCCACCCTGAGCTGGCTCTGACCTTTCTGGGGACAAAGATAGATGTGGCTGTGACTCAGCAGCCTCCTCTCCCTCACCAGTGGCTGGTGACTAATTGTATTTAATCCCTTTCTTCATTCTTGTTTTGGGGAGAACAAACATAAACAGACTCAGCAGTAATTGTTGCTATGTCTCTACTGTTTCCTCCTCTGGCCGAGTAGGGGTTTTCCCACACACTCATAATTTTAGAGCAGCACTTTAAGTACTTTTTCTTATTTTTAAGAAATAGTGTGAACATTTCTTGACTGGTTGGAAAAGAAGGAAGGGAAGTTCAAAGAATAATTTCTGATGTTGTGCGGACTTTGGAGAAAAAGTTTCTCTAACCTGTCTGCAGAAGAGGGCTGGTCTGCTCTGGACGGAGACTTTTGCCACAACACAAGCAGATTGCTTACCAGCACCCTGGAGAAGTCCACCTCAGCCCTGGAAAGATCAGTTGTAAGGATGACTTCTCTAAGGACATGGCCCAGAAACACGGTGCCCCTGGAAACAGGTCTCCTGTTTGATGATCTCTCCTGAGATGGTCTCCATAGATCATTCAAAGGCCGATCTGGAGACCCGTGACTGCTGCCTGGGAAGTGCATACCTACAGACCTATGGCTTCTCACACATGCTTGTGCATATACAGGTGTCACTGCACATAGTGATCCTATATTTGGAATCCCATTGCCACACCCCATATTTGGTGGGAATCTGTGGATCACATCTGGAATGGACCTGAAAAGCTCTTGAGAGCTTCTTCTTCCTAGTTGGAGAATATACAGATTGGCCAGAGGAAGCAGGGAGAAGAGCAAAGAATGAGTGTGTGGTCAGCTAGACAGGGCACTCCACTCAGGTTCTGTTGGATATGTTGTTCATGATACAAAAATATTTAATAATTATAAAATAATTTATTTACTACCGATATAAAAATTAATTACATAATTCTCATCCTCAGCCAGAAGACTAAGATGATTTTATTTATAAATTTTATAAACACATATTTTTCTGTATTTTAGAATATGTTTAACCCAAAGCTCACCAAATCAGACACTTTCCTGAGAGACAGGAGACCTTTGGTCCAGCTTTCACTTACACAATACCCAGTGACAGCAATGGCAGTGACAGTGACGGTGCCCCTGCAAGGCAATCTGACCCAGGCTGGCCCCAAGCACACACTGCCAGCCTTTGCAGCCTGCAGTTAGGTGTTAAATTCAAGGTGTGGGGTAATCTCTGTGCTCTCTCTGCAAGCTGGCCTGTTGAAGGAGCAGATCTCTTGCTGCCAGACACCTGCCTGTGCTGTGCACCCAGCAGCTCCCACCACTGCTGGCTCTGGTGGAGGATCTGCCCCCCTCTGGGAGTTGTGAGCTTTGGGGGTGATGCCTGGTGCAGTGCCCATGAAACACAACACGAGGCCCAAACTCAGCTGGTCCACATGCTGTGTAATCCAGCATCAGCAAAGAGCTGCATGCAATTGACTTCAATCCCATATGCTTCCTCATGCTGGCTGCAGCCATCCCATCAGACCTTTGCCCAGTGCAGTCATCCACAGGCTGCAGCAAAAGCCTCCATATGCCATGGGAGCACTGAAGGCTAAAAGCTAACTCATCCATCATCCATGTTGTATTACAGTGCTGGAATAAGTTCATCTGCTGGAATTTCTGTTAATTTTGCATAGCATACCTAGATATTTTCAAGGGAGAAAATAGGTTTTTGCATGCTCTGATCTTCCCTTTGTGCCAAACTCTTCCACCTTGGTCTGGGCAAAAACTACCAGTGACTTTGCTGTCTGTGCTCCACTGTCCTGTTCTGAAACCCTATGTTTCACTGTTGTTCAACTGTACCAGACTTTCAGAAAGCTGTTGGCAAAACAGTAGCAAAAATCAAGGAAAAATGAATTTAGTATCTATGAGTCCAGGTGGGCAACTGAGGAAAATGTCTGGCTGTGGAAGAAACTTGTGAGATAAGATACTCAAGGGAAGACTGGAAATTACCCCTGTATATTGTATTTCTGATTCATTTTCACTCAATAATATGTGTAGCAGACCCCTGTAATCTTGCTGTTGGATGTTTTTGTCCACTGTGACAAAAAACCACCGGCAGCATCCCAAGCTGTGATCAAGCAGATACTAGTCCATCTGTACTGCAGCAGCACTTCCCTCAGGAGCAGACAGCTCACAATACTGGCAACTACATCATTACAAATTTCTCTTGTGTAATGAAATACTCTGGAAATTATTTGTGAGCAAACAGTTCCCAGGATATTTCATTACTCATTACAAATTTGCAAATTGCTCATGAATGATCAAATATTAATGTGTAGCTAGGGTGCAGCCCCAGAAGGGATCCACAGCTTTGATAAGGATTGGCTGTGTTCAGCAGGCACCTGCTCCCTTCTGTACTCAGGACTCCTGCAGACTCACCGATTGCCACTGTGAAATGGGAATGTCACTGAATGCTGGCCATGTACTGAAGATTACTGGGGCACTATAAGCTGCTTGCTCAGACACTCACAGGGGAAAGTCGAAGGCTCCCCACGTGTGCAGAGCTCTGTACAAAGGGCTGCTGGAGCCCTCAGGCAGCGGCTGCGCCGGCTCCAGCACGTGTGCAGCCCCGAGGTGGAGCAGACTGTTTTTCTGATACCATGTACATAACACTCCACCCAAGCCTCCCTGTGTAAATAAAAAATAAAGTCAAATCATGTCAGTAAAGAGTGGATTACACTGGTCACTGGGAGTGCTTGTGTATGTTCAGCCATAACCTATGATAAGGTGCTTGCCATAAAATTCCTCCCGGAGCCTGCGGCTCTCCTGGGAGCTGCAAGATGCCAGCAGAACCACCGGGGTTTTGTGTCACACAGTGGGGGCAGCAAGAGGGGGGCACTGAAGAATGGGTCAGAGACCCAGAAGGCTGCACAAGTCCCTGGGGCCATTGGGGTCCCTCTCCCTTGCAGGAGGAAGGCAGGAGCACCAATTGCCACCAGCAGATATAAGGAGACAAAGTTCAGTTCAAAGAGGTAAAGGGTGACAACCTTTCTACAGACAAAATTATTCTGCAGTCAGTAAAGCACAGCAGCAATCAGGACAGATAACAGAGCGAGTAATGAAGGCAGAGATTACAAAACTCTACAACCAATCCATCCCATAGCAAAGAGCTGCTGTAAAGCAATTTTAACCCAGCCTATAAACACAATTAGAAACATTATGCTTTGGTACAAGATGTTTTTTAAAACAAAGACATATGGCAAGTTTCATTCACATTATGATAAATGAATGTCTGAGCAGGTCCCAAATTTGGTGCAATTTTTACAAACAACAACAAAAATTTTATTTCTGTCATCTGTTGATGCAGAAAAAGAAAGCGTTTCCAGCTTCTGATATAAAAGCTTCACAAAAAAAATCACTTGCAAGAGTGTGTTTTGTACTTTTTATTTATGAAGAGGAAGACCCCCATGTTTGGGCCTGTCCCACCCTGAGAGGAGACTGCTAGTCAGTGGAGGCTGGCAGAGCCTGGCTCTGCTACCCACCTGGGAGTCCGTCATGAGGGAACCATTCTGCTATCTGCTCTCCCACTACCGAACAGTCAGGTGGAATTGGGTTGGAAGAAACATAATTGTGAATGTCCCCTAGAGTCTCCCAGGGGAAAAAAAAAAATCAAATAAGGGAAAGGTTATTGTGGGCTGATAACAGCTAGGGAGGCTGGGAACCTGTTGCCAGGGAGAGTTTGCTCCAGTGCAGGCAGCGCGCCCTGCACCTCCAGCCCTGTGAACAGAGCAGAGAAAGGCATCCAGGGGAGGGAGGGCCAGGGCAAGGACGTGAGATGAAGAGCTGCAGAGAGATTGCAGCCAGCCAGACCGGGACCCATGTGGTGGGGGGAAGATTCAATAAGGAGTTTTTGTGAAAAAACCATTGCATGTATTCATGTCATTGAAACCCTGACCATCATGCACTATGTGGGACAGAGGGGGATGATGGCTGAGAGCGCAGCTTTGGGCACTGGGTAGACTTAGAGAGCTGGTCTGCTGCAGGCTTAGCACTCCTGTGATTTCTTGTGTGCAAAAGCATAAAAGGTTTTAGGTGATGGAAACCTCCCTACACCGCCTGTAGAAAGGGGCAGCTGCAGCCTAGGACAAGGCTCCAGAGCCAGGTAAGATGCTGCCCTGACAAACACATCCACACTAATTTGGTCCCCAAATTGTGTCCAGCATGGGCTTTTGCTCCCCTATCACTAGCCACAGCCAGGCCAGCTGGGTCACTGCTCAAGGGAAAACACTGACTAGATGGCCACCAGTGGTGTGACTGTGACTGAACGCTGGCATTAACTCTCAATTCCCCTCCATGCTTTAGCCAAGCAAATGCCATGGCCAGGAGGGACTCCCCCAGAGCCTGCTGCAGCTCCTCAACAATGAGCCCACTGCGAGAGCAGGTACCCAGCCTAGAGCTCAACAAAACTCTGCCAGCAGGGACAAAACAGCCTCTGAGACCGGAATGAATTATGCACAACCTTAAGCATTTGCAGGATAGAGGCCTTAGCTCACTGGGTTAAAATACCAGAAAAATATAAAACACCTCTACCTCTGGAACCCACTGCACTTCATAAAAATGCCTGGGACCCTGCTGGAGTTAAGCCATTGTCGATAGCCATAAAAAATTGGTTAATAAATCTTCTTCCACTGATGAAATAGCGACTTCACAGCCAGAACTCAACAAATTGAGCATTTCAAAGCAACCTGCTTGACACAAGCCCTGATTTGCACACCAATACAAGCATCCCCAGCCTAGGCAGGACCCTGAGCCTGTTCTGTTCCTCCCTCTCCATTGTCACGACCAAGTGCCAGGAGATTTAGTACATCAATATTTTCCTCCCGAGCTACAAGAAGGGGATTTACATCTGCAACCCGCAGGCCTTTGGAGTGAAAAAGTCCCAAAAGCAGAGACTAGCCTGGCACTCAGCAGCCACACTGGCTACACCACTGGCACTGCCAGGGTGACAGTCCCCTGCCCCCCAGAGCCTCTTCCAGACAGATACTACTTCATCTTAGTGCCTACTTTAGTTCATCATAGTGTCTACCTTTGTTTTGGTTGGAAAACAGGTAAAAAATAATGTTAAGAGAAAGGCAAGTGCTCATCACCTTGCTGCTCCACAGACACTGTCCTGAAATTTTAATCTAATAGGTAAAAAAGCAGTTACAGGAGAGGCTCCATTCTTAACATGCTGTCACAACTCAGTATTTTTTAAACACAGCCTATAGCCAAGGGGAGTGAAACAATACATTTCACTCAAACAATACATTTCACTCAAACAACACATTTTCCCAACTGCACAGCCGTTGTTGATATATTTAAGTAGCGTGATAAGTAGAAAGAGGAAAATACTCTAACATTTCAGTTTTAATAAAAAACTTCTTTAAAAATTGAGTCACCCTATATTCATGCCAGTGTGGGTTTCTATGAAGTCAGGGCTGACTTGTTCTCTTCCTTTCTGCCCACAGGGAAAAGAGCAGGGCTCGGCTGAGAGGCAGGACCTGCTTCCAAGGCAGAAATATTTATTCAGTGAAAACTTGCATTTAAATATTGATGTTTCAACAGAACTTACTATTTGCTTAACCAAATGTTATAGATTTGCCTAGACAATCACAATGGGGAAATTTTTGGCCCTTATAGCAACACTGAATGATTTAGAAACAGTGATGAGCAAATCCTAAATTTTTCAAATACATGGGATTTGTGGCTCAGATTTCACGATAAATTGTTAGGATTTGGGTTTGCAAGACAGGTGTTTGGCATTTCCAACTCCTGGCTCCCTTTAGGAGACATCAAACCAAGCATTAAACTCCTGCGGTCTTGAAAGTTCAAGTCAAGGTGGTTTTTGTTTTGCTTTTCCCCCTGAAGGTCAGTTCAGGATTGAATCCTTTTGTCAAGGTTGGCTGGAGAGCAGAAGGCTCTGTTAATCTGCAGGCACTGCGGCTCCCTCCTGGCTTCCTTCCCTTGCAGTTTGTTTTACTTCAGGATTCACCCCCTGGGATTGTAAAGGCTGCAGATGAGGGTTAGAGGTGAAACAAAGAAAATGAGGTTGGGTGTTTATTTAGAGGGAGACAGAATTCATAATGTTGGAGACACTGGGCCCCTCCCAAGAGATAATCGTAATTTACCAGCACCTCTCCGCCACTTGTTTTTCCCCAGAAATAAAACACAGTGACAGATCCAAAATACTACTTTCCCAAGTAGCTCCTAGAACCAAAACAAGGAAGAGGTTTTTTTCTGCAAAGTGACCAGACACTGGAACAATACAAACATACGTCCAGTGATCTGCATGTGGGAAAGTACCTGAAAAAAGAAATAAAGGCAATTTTGCCTCCTTCAGAGACTTTATTTTTTTATTCGCTCAACTTGTGCCTGATGTTTCTTTCTTGATAGACTGCCTTCTTATCAGTCCCCCTTTTTCATGAGAAGGCCAAATTTAGCTTTCATTTATTCACTGTGGAACGCCACTGGCTGGTAGCTAAGGCACATCCCATCTCACACAGACAGCCTGGTGATATATTTTCCCTTCTTCATACCTTGTTTTAATTATCACAAGAGCAGCAAGAGAAGGTGCAGATGCATCCATTACACCTAAGAAAAAACCTTGCTCTTTTCCCAGGCTTTTTTTGGTGTTTGGCCTCTAGGGCATCATCCATTTGCAATGAGATCCCGAGATTTACAACAGAGCAAGTGGTTGTACAACAAAAACTGGATTCCGGGGTCCTGATAAGAGAAGACAAGCGTCCTGCGACCAGAGCCTGGCCAGTCCCCCCAGCGCTAATCGGGTTGAATCAGCTGACGTCAGGGGTTTTGTGCTTAACACACACCGGGGTGAAAAATGAGAGTGGCGCTCGGCGCCGGCAGCGCAGCCCCAGTGCTCTGCTACCAGAAGTGGCTGCTCACTTTCAAGCTCTCCGCACAGCCTGTAATCACTCAGTATTGAAACCAGATTTACAAGCTCTTTAGAGGAGAAGTTTGTGATTTCCAAAGCAGACGCATTTGGTATTTCAGAAAAAGGTCAAGCCCCCTGTGGAGTAAGGGGTTTTTAATAGAATCAGTTCAGCAGGAGTTAAGAGGAGACATACCAACCCAGCGGCTCGCAAAGCCAGGAGCGGCAGAGACACAAGGAAAGCCAGAGCCATTCTTGTTTTGAGGAAAAAATCAGAGAAAGAGAGAGGCACGGGGTATGCCAAACTAAATCTTGGACATTTGATTTCATTTATTCCAATCTGAGAGACTTTCTCAGTTGGAAATACAGGGCTGTCCTTTCGCTCCCAGGCTTGCAGGGGTTTCAAAGAAAGGAACGCTTGTTATTGTCTGCAGGGGAAACCTGAGAGTGCTTAGCACAATGGCAAATCCAGGCTCTTAACTCAGATGCATTTAAATGGATAGCCTTCGATTACTGTCTCACCTCTTCAGCCTCCAGCCCCTGGCCAGGCTCTTCGGCTATTAATACTTGCTGCCTGCCTCACTAGGCTGGGTGAAGTGGTGGTCTAGGACTGCTTTGTTTCATGCTGGTACAGCACCCAGCAGCCGGGAAGCCCAGGGAACATCACTAAGGAGCCTCCTTGTCACAGGAGTTTCTAAATAGTGCTGGGGCCCGCAGGCTGTACACACAGCCACTGCAGAAATAGCGGCGATGAAACTGGCTGCTGCTGGCTCCAGCGCCCTTTGGACTCTGCAGTCAGTGGTTTCGGTGAAAAGATTTGGGGCTCATTCCATAACTCACATAGCTGCTGCCAGACAGACACCAGAGCTCATAACACAATTTCCTGAGCATAAAGGCTTAAAAATAAATTGGAAATCCAGATTTCATACTGTCCCGGTTTTGGCTGGGATAGAGTTAATTTTCCTCTTAGACGAAAGCTTGGAAGACTCATAGCCCAGAAACTCCTAGGCTGTATCAGCTACCACACTAAAGTGCCACAGCAGGTAACAGAACCCCGGGAGATGGCAGCTGCTAACCCCAGCCCCAGCGCTCCGTGGCCCTGCTGCCATGACTGCAGGGGATGGCAAACAAGCTCTTCTTTAAAACATCTCCACAGCAAGGGGCCAATTACAGCATCCTGGTCTTACTAGCCTTTTAATGGCAAGCATAAATAGGCCCTTATGTATTCAAATCAGCAGCAAATAAGTAGTGAAGGTCACAGGATGCCTAAATGACTATACAACATGCTCCCTTTGATTGCTGGAGAAGGCACTTAAAAGGTTTAGCCATTAGGTTTTCTAACTTGTCTAGTCACAGTAAGTACTGGTGCAGCTACAGACGGTATTTCAGGTTTGTCTCTTTCAGCATCAAGTTCCCAGTCAGCCATTCCCAAAAAAAATACACTTGGCAGAGCAGACAACTGCCCTAGATTTTCAGATCGGTGCAAAGGAAGGGCAGAGCTCTTATAGGAAAGCAGCACTTTGAAAGGTCAGCCAGAAGACCACAGGCCAGATTCCAAGAGAAGTTGTGGCCACGTAATTTCTTAAACTTCAGCAGCACAAAGAGGTAGAAATCAGATGGAATTCTCTGCCTTAAAAGCAGCTCTCCAGGCACACTGAAGTAGGAAGAAGGGTCAGCAGCTTGACGTACACAGATGAAACTAATCCTTCAAAACTGCACTTTAATATTGTAAACATGGGCACAGTGGGACCTTGGCATTCCCAAGGCTCTCACTGCACTTGGCCCACGTGAGTGTTTAACTGTAGAGGTAAATTTGCAATTTCAGTACCTCTGTTTGCACAGCCAAGTGACCACCTTATCTCCATCAAGAACCCCACCACATCGTTTAAGTGTACTTTCAGGAACATGAGCCTGTGACTTAGGCAGTTTTCCTTCTTTATATCCCTTTGCATTTCAGCCTGCACATCCCAAAGCAACCTTCCACAGCAAAGAGCACACGGGATCAGAGCATTGCTGCAGGGCTGCTGTAGCCCTGCGTGCCATCCCCTTCTCACTGCTGGCAACAGTAGCACCTCAACTTCACAGCCAGAACAGGAGGCAGAAGCATGTCTAAGGCTTCTTAAAACATAGATGAATACTAGACTTGTGCCAGGTTTTGTCTTCTGAAGCAGCATTTTGGATGCTTCTTTCACCATGATGTGGCTTCAGCCTTTTAAGCAAGTATACTTTAATTATTGCAAAGTCTAATACAGCAAGAAAAATAAATACAATAAATTCCTTGAATAATCCAGAGGTTGTTTGTTTTTAGCAACTAAGCATTGAATAAATGAAATTATAAAGTGCTGCCAAATACCAGAAGGAGTAAGAAGTAACTAAGTGCACAAATATTGGCCAGGAAGAAAAGCCACCTATGCAAGAACAGCATAAAGGAGAAGCCAAAGATTAAAGGACAGTGTTGTTTCTTCAGTCCCACACAAAACTAGGAGCATATGATACTTAGTTACATGATAGAAGAGCAATGCAGATGCTTTCCACTGTGCCCAGAGGGGTTATAAACAGAAAAAAACCCACCAAACCTAATAGGCAGTGCGGTTTTGGGGCTTCCCTCTCCTCCCCCAAAAAAAGTTTGGGTGTAAAAGGTACAAAAGGAAAACAGATCACAGAAACAAGAACTGTGAGACAAGGGAGGAAAACCAGCTATAAAGAATTAGGAGTCACTTTCTGACACATTTTGCAAAGAGGATGTCTTTCTTCATTAACAGAGGAAGAAAAAGTTATCACACAAAGCTCTAGAAGAATTCACTGAGGTTATGAACAAAATGCAACAGCCAAGAACCAAGGATGTGGGTTCACTGCTACTTGAAGTATAAAACAAAGCCACCACCTTCCTTCTCAAATAACCACCTTAAATTCTTTGCAGAGTAGGAAGAGTCTGCTTTCAGAATCTAATTGTTATGCATGGCATTACCACGTACACCTTGATTTGTTTTCTACTGTCATCCACAAGAAAACCCATCTTCCAAAACAGAAATCACAAGCAAGTTTCAGAGAAAATATATATATTTTAAAAAATCTTTACAATAAGTCAGGAAACATAGGAGCTTGCATACAGTTTATTATAATAACTCAGTTCTCAGCTCCCTACAGTTCAGATAACCCTGGTGACAGTGTTTACAACTTCTAAGTTTTGCTTTCACAACTCTGAAGCAAACAATACATTTGAGTGTATTTTACTCTGTGCAAATAAGACAACTTTTGGAATCCTTCAGAAGAAATATCCAAGATTCTGTTTGCAGAGGTCCTTTGTTTCTCAAAGATGATTTATGAGAGTTTTTGTTTTAAGATAAAGTGCTCCTGTCCAGCAGAACCCAAAGGCCTTCAAGAGTTCAGAGAGTAAGTTTAGCTCAGATTAAAAAATAATTGGTCATACAAATTCCAGCTTTCCATGTCCGCTGTACATTCCCCAGTGGACTAGTGAAAGAATTTTATCATTGCTGAGGTCTGAATGTCTCATTTTATCACAGGTCATGCAGCAGTTCTCGTGACCAGTCACAGGCACCATGCATTCCAAGTCCAATTTTGCCACCTGCCCTTTTTTCGAATGATGTCCATGAAAACTGTAGTGCAAACGAGAGAGCATTTGCTGTCGCTGATCTTGCAGTCTCTTGTTTTCACTCCTGAGCATTCTCAAGGCCAGCATGATAAGGAGCACCAAGATTAGCCCACCAGCTATTGGAACAGCAATTACAGCTGCCCTGAACCACAACTCTTTTGAAGAAGTCAATTCTTGCACCTTGGTGATGAGATTCCTGCTGCTGTCATGTTGATATCTGCTCCCTTGTCCTGCAAAGGGGAAAGATGTGAAGGTTATTTCAGGATTTATATACACATTGATTTACATATAAGTACCTCCCTTAAATCCCATATTGACAAGTTTAAGGAGCAACTGCTACACACTGCAGTATCTACAGAAAATATTCCTGTAAAGAAAAAAATTAGTTTCTAAGTCTGCTTAGAACATGGAATTTCTTACCCCAATAGCCAGTTTAACTAGGAACACCACTGCCACTGACTCTTAGACATCATGTCAAGATGGCAAGAGATACTTCCAATATTAATGCAGACAAAAAAGCTAATTGGGTGAGATGTTCTCCTGCATCCAGCCACCCACTTCTCCCTCTGGTGTCTCTGCTTACATTAACAACTAAATCAAAAACAGCAGATGCACAAGGTTTTGACTGTAGCTGGCCTGATGGCCAGAAGAGGGGTTTCACTGAAGCTTTATTGCCCTACCTGAAGCATCGCCCCTGGAAGGTGACAAAACATCATGTAGTCCTCTGTAATTGCACATATCTTCATGACAGCATTCCAATGTGGACATGGTAGTGGTGCCAGAGTGGTTCTGTACTTGTTTGGCTTGGCAGATCTCAGCTGTGCTTGCAATAGAGTCCAAGCAGCCATGAGTAAGTGGGGAATGTGTATTCTGAGGATCAAGCAGTCTGGAGAAGCAGGCACTAAGCTCAGATTTGCACATATAGCCAGTTGCAACACAGTGTGCAGCATCACAGTAGCATCTGATTTCACCTACAAAACAAAAATTGTGCAAGAAAGGTAAGAATGTGGTCCTCTAAAGACACCTCACCATATATCCTTATTAGCCACACACATCACACGACCAAACTCGGTGCCAGGTTTGAGATACTTCTTTAGGCTGTAGGTCCACAAGAGCTGGGGTTGTTCCCTTCCCATCACTGTACAGCGCCTACCTCGCTGAAACCTTCATCCTTGTAAACGCCTTGGGGCACTTGCTTTAATGACTAGTGCTATAGTCCTTTGAATTAAAGCAAGAGCATTTCACTAAAACAGGGACTGGGGGAGGGCTGGGGGGGTGGGGGGAGGTCACAGTGGGTTTTTTTTTTTTCTAAGGTAAATAACTAACAATACCATTTTATAGCTACTTCCACTCGCTGTCAGCAGTTGCATTTAACCACATTTAAAGTGAAACACCAGTTCTAAAAGCAACACACACCTTCAGTCCTAGAAGAAGATCACATCTATGTTTTTAACCATTTCTCCAGGAACAGCATTCTATTTTTATAAAAGTAACATTTCTTTTAATTGCACATAAGCACACAACAAAAATACCAGGCTTAAATATTTATGTGACAAATTAAAAAGAAAAACTCGGAACTGCTGAATTGTTTATTACCTCTCAATACTACCCCAAAATTTAAAAGGTTTAACTAACACCTTATAAAGCTATTAGCTAGAACCATTACCATCTAAGTCTCTCTGTCAGGAAGGTTTTACTGTGTGAAACTGAGCAACCATTTCTAATTTCTACAGAAAGAGAAAATCTGTAACTAGTTCATCATGCAAAAAGACTTTTTAATCAGTATTATAGGAAAAAAAAAAGTTCCAGTTTATAATTATTCTGCTCACCAGAGACAATTGACTCTCAACTCAAATGTGAAGTTTTTTAATGGAGTGAAACTGCAAGGCTAAAGGCTCCCCCTTGCCTCTCCCCAGTTTCACATGCAATCCAACATGCAGTAGGAAAGGGGAAACACTTAAGACTGAAAATCCTCTACCGGCTCTATGAAAAATATCAGGAAACCTCCAAAATTTCTGAAGGAAGCGATAAAAAAGTTCCCTTCATAAAATTCTTCATTTTGTGCTCTCCAAACTGCTGTGGTATGAATTAAACATGTCCTGTGCCATAGCAAAAACTTACTCTTTCTAGGCAAGTTGCAACTCAAACATAATTCAATGTTCCATCGAGCCAAGGTTTAAAAGAAAGCCAGATTTTGGAGACATTCTTGGAAGGATGGACTTAAAACTACTTCTGGTGTGCCACCACTCTGTTGCCACCAGAGTAGCACCAAGGCTTTCAAAGTTGACTGAATAGTCAGATGTCTTCCTCCTACAGTCTGCACTTCAAAAAAAAACCATCTACAGGCTTTCCCCTGCTGACACCCCTTCTTATGATGTTACCTACCACCTATATCTAAAAAAACTCCAAACTGTTCTGTAAGATGTTAAAAAAAATCATCCCAAACAAGTTAACTTCCCCTTGTCAGGCTACCTTAATACTTTCCCCAAAATGCTACTGCAAGCTCCAGGCCTTGAAGTTCCCGCTGCTCTTTAATAACTCTGCTTAATAGAAGCCAAATGATGGAGTGTCTCACTGTCTCCAGTCCAATTCCCTTGGGGTTTCAGACCAAGTAACCTAATTTTTCACGAATTCACACTCACTGTCATCCAGCATGTTACAGAAAAAAAGACTCAATCATTTTCTAAGCATTCTATATGAGGTCTCCCCCCTGCCCCGCTGAAAAAAAATAGTTTTCATAATTTTTGCACTGTTAAATTTAAGATGCAAACATGGCACAGTACCAGAGCTGACAGTTCTTTCATGAGTCTCAGCACAGTACAGGAATAAAGAGAAACAATACACATACTTTCATTTCAACTGCTTATACAATCACGTTCAAAAATCTACATTTTATTGCCTTAAGACAATCTCACAAACAAAATCTGACAGGCTAGTCATCAGGTTAATTCAACTGCTTTTTAATTAAAGCCACGTTTTCAGTGAAACAAAATGGACTTTGTATTACTGTATTTCTGTCAATTCATAAAGTTTCTTCCTGTGCTATGCAAAAGGCCAGAAAGGGTATTTAGTATTTTGAAACAGTGAACAATGCCCTTCTGTTCCCTCCTCTTTCTTGTTACTGTATGTAGCTATTAAAGAAAAATGTCTGCTTTTAGTCAAGATGGCTACAGGAGAGACTGCAGGCTTCTCTTAAAGCTTTTGAAGTCAACAGCAGCCAGAAGTCTGTGATCCCCTAATTATATCATTATCAGGCACATAGTTTCAGTATCTGCGACTTCACATCACTCAGTCACTCCCTGTTCTGCCCGCTTTGATGGGGCCAGCAGGCTCCCCCCTGCACGCTGCAAGGCTGTTATTTAGGGTTAATTACAGCCTTCCTTCCAAAATAAATAAATACCGTCGCACATCACCACCACGCTAACTTATCCTTTACCCTCCTCCCCGGAGCACGACGATTACCGGCAGCCAGCGGGTCGCCTGTGGCCCCGAGGGCGCTCCCCGGGCGGCCAGACCACAGCCCACAGCCCCCACAGAGCCCCCACAGCCCACAGAGCCCCCACAGAGCCCCCTGCGGGCGGGGACAGCGCCGGGCGCGGCTGCCCCGCCGGGACACCGCGGGGCCGTGACTGCCCGGCACCGGCGGCCAGGTGGGAGGGCAGGGACAGAGGGGCGGGAGGCACAGGCCCGGCGGCTCCGCCGCCAACATTCGGGGTCCCGAGACAGCGCCGGGCCCGGCTACCCCCGGGCATCCCGCTCCCTCCGGCACGGCCCCGCAGACCACGAGCCCCGCAGGCGCCCCCGGGTGCCCGGCCGCAGCCCCTCACCTCTGGTGAGCAGGACGGCCATGGCGCACAGCTCCAGTTGCAGCCAGATGAAGATGTAGCTGGAATGGCGATCCATTTACCCGGCGCCGCTCGCCGCAGCNGCGCCCCCGGATGGCGGCGGCGGCGGCGCCGGGCGGGCCGGGAGCGGGCTGGGCTCGGCGATGGGCTCTGGGCTCTGGGCTCGGCGGTGGGCTCTGGGCGATGGGCTCCGGGCTCGGCTCGGCGATGGGCTCTGAGATCTGGGCGATGGGCGATGGGCTCTGGGCTCGGAGATGGGCTCCGAGCGCCGGAGCCCCGGAGACCTGCCGGGAGAGCGGTCGCTGGCGGCACCGAGCGCCCTCGCTCGCCGCCTTAGGTTCGGGGCTCTCTGGGGGCAGCGGTACGGGCGCCGCTGGGTCCCCGAGATAATTCCCTACGGAGGCAGCAGCGCGGGGTTCCATTAAAAAACATCGTGATGTGACTGCGAGTTCGGCGGAGCCGCGATGGATGGATGGATGGATGGATGGATGGATGGATGGATGGATGGATGGATGGATGGATGAGCTGTCCTCAGCCCCAGGTCGCGGTGACGGGCAGCGCCGGAGCGGAACGAGGCGGTGGCCGAGCGCTCCCGCCCGCTGTCCCGGCGCTGCCGCCAGCGCTGCCTGTCCGCTCCCGACCCGCAGCGCTGCGCGAGGGGACAGAGATGTTGCCCGGGTGGGAACAGCGGCACTTGCACTGCAGCCGGGGCTTTTGTCCCAAGGTTATGGAAATCCTGCGCTTGGGCTTGGCGCAGCGCGGAGCCGGCAGCCGTCGGCTGGAGCCGCGGTGCGGCTGGGCTGTCCGTCCCCGGCCCCACGCCGCTGTCCCGACCTGGGATCCACCCTGCGGCTCGGGGGCTCCTGAACCTCGCACTCAGCCCCGCAGGGTCTCACCCGCTGCTGTCACATCCACGCAGCAAGGGCAGGCCCGTGGCACACAGAGCTATTAGCAAATACACCCTGCAGTAACTATTCTCCTTCCAGTATTTCGTTTCCAAGAACAGCTGTTGGGGATGGAAGCACGAGCTGGTGTTCTACCACTGAGCTGCGATACAGCTCCTGTGGGTCCTGTTTAGCATGGACAGTTTTCCTTCACGTGTTGGTCCTGAAAAAAATGTGTCCCTTAATTAAAATTTCTTTGCTAACTTAGTTTTCTTCTTTCTTTGTTCATTACGTTTTATAAGCCTTGATTTCTACAGCACAGACTGTTTCCCATTTATGGGCAAAATGCTTTACATATTTGGGTCCACTAGTAGTATTAAAGCTGTTGGATAATGTGTAGATAATAATAAAAAAATTACTTGAGAATTTTCATTTGAAATTTTTTGCGAGTCTTTAAAGACATTTTCAATAGGGGACATAATACCTCATGTCGGAGACATTCCTCCCTGAAAGAGAAAGGAGGAAATATGAAATCTGAGATTGAGATAACTCCAGTTTACTTTGGCAGAGAGGAACAGACTGGATCTCTGGCTAATTACTGCTGATGCCATCACATGTTATAATGGTTTTACTGTGAGCCTTGTGATTTGCATATGTATAAGATAGATACACATGTGCTGCGCAGTCTTTACACTTATGTTAGACATATTTGCACTCCACCACAAAGTAATTTGCTATTTCTTTTTTCTGTTTAGAAATTACGAAAATAGCAAGAACAGCCAAGTCATATCTCCCAGTCTGGCACCGGCTATCAGACACTCATTTGCAAACATACGAAATATCATTCATTATAACCTAGAATCATTACAGCAACATGTGCAATTCTGCTTCTCCTGCTCCTATCAACGATGACAAGCGCATTTAACAGATCTCATTTGTTACATGCAGCACCGACAGACTGGAAATGGCTTTTATTCATGGAGCCACATTACTGCACTAAGTAACATGAGAGACTCCCTGAGTATTATAAACATCCTGGCCAAGGCAGCACAGACAGACTAACCAGAGGGCAATGTGTGTGAGATCAGTTTTGAACAGCAAATTTCATTGACAGCTGTCAAGTTTGAATTGTGAGGTACAATTTACTGTAAAAAATTTTCTAATTCTGTATGCTACAAGCGTGCATGAAGTATACCAAAAGTGAGGGAGGGACAGCAGGGATCGCTACCCAGCCTTAGTTCCCCCCAAAAGCAACTGAAGACCCTTTTGTAAACCTGTGGATCGAGTCAGAGTGTCAGGAGGGTTTGACCGACTTATTGTGTCTCTTCACTCTCTGGTACACTGCTCAGAGAGACATGCAAGGCTTGTGTGGGGTCCTCTGACAGACTATAACATAAACACGATAATTCAGCTTCTGCAGTGCTAATTTGCTTTTGTTTTAGAGACAAGAGCTAACAGGGCTAGATTGGCCTGTAAAAAAGGGACAGGAGACAGACCCAGCACAAAGCAATAATAACAACATGTTCTGCAACCAGAAGGAATGTGGGATAATGACTACAAGGAACCATCAAGGAAAGCGTCAGGAGCCTGAGGCCGCATTACGTGTCTCCAGCAGCCATGGGAGAGCAGCCTAAAGCCTCCACTTGAACGGACTACAGAGCCTGTAGTCAGAGCCTGCAGAGCACAGGGCTGCTCCCTCCCACCAGATACGTGAAGGCCTTTGAAGCCAACAGGAACAGAAGGACCTGGTTGCAAAATCAGCCTCTGGGCACCTCACGGAAAGGGACTGCTTTGGGCTGCATCTCACAGGAGCACGTTCTCTGCATCAGCTCAAAGCTCCGTCACAGATGCAGAATTTTGTCTTTTAGAAGAAGAAATTGCCAACTAAAACAAGAGATCCATCCAACGAGTCTTTTTGCAGGCCACACAAATGCTGGTTTGATTCTTTTACTTCATTTCACAAGCCAATAGTTGCAGTGCCAAGTTTCTGGCAGGAGGACTTTAGAACTGACAAGTCCTTCTAAAAGATCAATTCAGATGAGCACCCAATGTCCTGAACTGTTCCAGACCAGGATTTCTCCTATCAGGCAAGCAACAGCTCAGGACAGTACCTGCTCTCCTTTACAATCTCATTCCAGAAGAGGCTCACTATTTCCCTCCAGGAGCTGTGAGCAGTGCAGCTGTGCAAGAGTCTCCTTCCAAATGTCAGGGTGCAGTCCCTCCAGCGAAATGCCAAATCACATCCATCACCTTCTCCAGAATCTCCGTGTGCCTGGGAGTCCCAGCACAGGCATGAGAGGATGGCTGCCATGAGGAGTTTAGGCCTTTCCTGCATCAAGGAGGAAAATAAAACAAGCCAAGACAGAGGTCAGCCTGGCAGAATTTTCTAAGTACAGAACTCTGAACAAGAGAAAAGCTCTTCTCTGGCTGTGGGTACCCAGCTTTAGAAAATTCAACTTCCTCCCTTTGTTCTGCTTCTTTCATATATTCTCTTTCTCTTTTTCACATGAATTGGCATTAATGCCTGTCCCTGCTGCTACTGCCTACTGTTTATGTGCCACCACAGCAGCCTGTCTGCAAAACAAAGTTACGACTTCAGCCTAGGTGCCCCTGATTTAGGTAATTCACCCCAGAAAAACAGTTTGGAATCAAAGATAATTCTTTCATCTGACAGCTTTGAATATTATCATGAATTCCTCACCCCTCTATAAACTTTCATGGCATGCTAGCAACTCACCACCATTTCTCCCAAATGATTGGATGTAACCCTTCTGTCCATTTCTAGCAAAAAACCCTGCGTTTTCACAGTATTTTTCACTTGTTTGAATCTTTCAACAACAAATGCATCCCCCCTCCCCCCCAAAAAATATGCAAAAATAAAAATGTATTAGGTCTGCAATCTGGAAACTCTTTCTACAATCACCTCTGTAGTCAAGGCAGCCCTGTCCTGGGGAGACTCACATTCCTCAGGGCGATGAGGATTTGCATTCTGCTGGATCTGCATGCACACACCAGCACTTGTCAGTACTGCCACATCCGATGCTCACTACACTAGCAAGGAAAGGTCGGTACTGCTGCTTTGGACTAATTTCAAATTGGTGTCAAAAGCAACATTTGCACACCATATCCATTCCTTTTTGCACCTTGCAATTATGATTCAGCTGGGAATTTCTCATTTGGAAACGATGTGAAGTTAAAAGCATTGGGACTGTTTAAAGCATCTTTGGAGCAACATTAATCAGAGTAGTTTGGGGTTTTTTGTTAACTGCTTAACACTAGCCAACAAACAACCATTGTTTTTTGAGTTGCTTTGCTAGCATTTGGGATATGATACACAAAAGCTAATTCTACTGAATTACATTTATTTATGCTGATTATTGCCTTAAAAAAAATAATTAAGGCTTAAGCTAGCTTAGTTCGGCATAAAGGCCAGGGGGCAGGAAACATAATGTGACTGTGCAATTCTTTTGGCTTCCCACTTCAGGGTCTGGCCATGGATTTCCTGAAGCAAGTAGCCATTTCAGGATCTAAGGCTATGCAGATCCCAAAGGCTGGCTCCTCCAGCCGCTCCCCTGTGACAAACAGGCTGCTGAGCAGGTTCCCTCTAAGGTTAATAACTCCCAAGGAGCTTTATCCCTGTAACTGGGGCAGTTCAACGAGGTGGAGAGAGGCCTGCACATGAGTCCCTGCTCATTTTCAGCAGCAATTAGCGTGTCCCCAGTGAAACCCAGTTACCTCCAAACTGGAGGAGGGGAGCTGCGTTCCAGAGATGATCAGCGATACACGTTCACCTAAAATAAGTAAGAAACCAGACTAGTGTCTCTGTCGCAGGATCCACTTCTCCGTGCACGTGATATATTATCCAGATGGCACCAATATGCATCCCCCTCAGACAGAGGACATGATAAAGAGACACTACTTAAGAGGCCCAGAAAGTGAAGCATTTCCTGCCATGCTCATCACTTCACTTTTTTTTTTTTTCATTTAAAACTAATCCTCCCTCCCCCAAGCGAGCTGCACTCCTACTCCTCCCAATCAATAGAGCGATTTGCATTTATCCTCCTGGAGGCATCGCTCCTAGAATCGGGGCCAGAGCGATCCAATCGATAGGAGAAAGCTGGAGCAAGACTGGAAAAGAAGCAGCAGAGAGATTTCCCCCAGGGAGAAATGCAAAACACTGGAGAGAGGCAACAATTATTGTAATTGAAGGTAATGAGGCCGAGGCGCCAGCTCCAGCCCTGCTTAACATCATTCAATACAAAGCGAGACACACATGAAGGAGACGGCCCGAGCCCGGCCCGGGTCCCGCAGCCCGCGCCCCGCACCCAGCCCCGCCGCCGCCCGCCTCCCCGCCGGCAGCAGCACGGCCGCTCCCGGGACAGGCCTGTCTCCTGTGCTGCTGCATTTGGCAGAGTCACTCCGGACATGACTGCTGCCGGGGTCCCAGAGGCCTCCTTCCCCTTGCCCTAGGAGACTCCCGTGTCTGTAAAATTCTCGGTGTGTTTATTGTCGCCGTGCGGTGAAAGTCACGCGCTGAGCCCCAAATCCTTCGGCCAGGGCCAAACGCCGTCCTGTCCCGAGGCAGGACAGGCTCAGCCCCTTAACCTTAACCTTCAGCCCTTCCCTGCAGACACCCCCTCTGCCACGGCAGCCTCCTCGCCGCAGCTCCCCGGGGTGGGGCGCGACTCCCCGGGAGGAGAGAGGGGCTGCTGGAGAGGAGCTCCCCCTGCCCTGCGGTTCTCCCTGCGGCTCTGCCGGGGCACGGAGCAGGTGTTTCGGTATCTGTCCCTGTACCCGGGACGGTCGCTGATCTCGGAGCACAGCTCACACCGGTTTGAGGCGAGGGGTCTGCACTGGACGCACTCAGCTGCGCCTTCGCCTTGGATTCCTTGGGCACAGAGCCTCGGCCGCCGGGGGTCAGGGAGCCACCAGCACCGGGGCAGGATTACTGAACTGTCCCCGAGATTAAGGCAGCCGGGGCCGGCGCGGGGTGAGAGCCGCAGAGGCGGCCGGAGAGCGCTCCCGGGCCGGCGGCTCAGCGCGGGCACCTCTTGCCCTCTGCCGGCAGAGCCGGCCCTAGCAGGGACAGCCGCGGCCTCTCCCGCAGCGAGGAACCTCTCCCCTGCCAGGTCAGGGCGAAAGACAGCCGGGGGGAGGTACGAGAGGATGCGGCTGCCTACAGGCGTGGAGATGAGTGATCCCATCGCCAGAAGAGTAGGAGCAACGCGGGTACAGCGGGGGTCTCAGCAGCATCTACCCCCAGCCACATCCTGCACACAGGAGTTAACATCCAGTGTTCAGCCATCACCTTCTGAAACGTCCCTGTAAAGGTGTTACGTGTCAGGATTTATAAACGGTACCTAAAAAGTCAAGCACCACCTATCAGATCTGAGTTATCAGGTGTCTAGAGATAAGGTATGGCAAATATTAGGAATTTGCTTTAGATCCCAAGCATGAGAAACCATTAGTTACGTCCTGTCGCAGCATAATGGTGGGGGGCGGAGGCGGGGAGGAGGAGAGCTGACACTGGGCACGGCCAAAAAACCCTGGAAATCGAGCATCACTGTAGCAGGACAGAACATATAGCTCAAGTAACATTTCTTACAGAAAGCTATAGTTTGGATATAGGACATATGGCGAAACAGTCATGTTTGCCAGTGAAACCAGAGCTTCTTTTGAATAAGAGCTTATTGACTAAGAAAGAGTTTCAGGCTTGTATTTGCACATGCAAGACAGACTGTCCATGGGTCTGAACACAAACACCTGTTCCTTGGAGGACTTATCCTAACCCTTGGAAGACTTACACCCAGCAGTCAAACCCTGCGTGCTCGGCAGGGCTACGGGAGACTGTTCTACACTCTTGCAAACCTACTGTCAGCAGCCCCTTCACAACAGCAGCTCTAAAAGCTTTTGATGCAGATAAAGAAACTCTCCAGAGATACATTACTTTGTATTAGTCAATATTTATTGCTCCAGCTCTATTTTCTGAGTCGCATATTTCAGAGGCAAATGCCAGAGCCAAGGCAGTCAATTCAAGTCAGGGAAGCCTATACACATTGTAGCAGACTGGAGTCTCAGCTACTTAAATAGGCAGCACTCTGCCAGATTACACCAAGCTCCAGGTCTGACAGACATTTGTAAATACAGTAGAAAAAACTGAAGGCAGAGCTAGACCTCAGAGCAAGGACCAGCAGCTTCAAGAAGATGGATATGTATCTTAATTGTATCTTATTATTAAGATTTTAATAGTTCAGCCCCACAAAGCTGATGTTTGAAAAAGAAGGCAGCAGGATATCTAAGCATAGATGTGCAATTAAAACAAAACCTTAATTCTCACTTTATCATGAAAAGGAGAAGGAAAAAAAGTATTTGTGAGAGGGGGCATGAAGAGCAAAGTCAGTAAAGGCTGTGGACCCACTTAAATTCTAGCAGCATGTGTGCTCCAAAGGGAGAGTGTGGACAATTCCCTGTCCTGGCTCTAGGGCAGGATCAGTAAGTACATCAGAGACAGCTTGTAACTCTAATAACTCTGACTCAGAATAATTGTAAAAAGGACAAATAACAGGGCAAGGGGAGCTGCAGTGAACTTTGGCAAATATGTAAGAAGCTGAAGGCATTCAATATCCAGGATGCCAGGCAGGGCAGCATCTGAAGACCCAAGCCCACCACCTGTGGTGGGTTTAACTAGGGAGGGTGGAGGTAGTGATACCCTCAGCTTTCTGCTAGCCCTCCTTGAGGGACTCCCACCCCTGTGACAAGGACTGCAGATGGGATCACCCATCCCTATCACCTGCAGCCTGGCGCTGAAGCACCCAAGGAACAGGTTTGAGCACCCTCTGACTAAGAGGATAATCTCAGGCAGAGGAGGAGGATTCACAGCTTGCTGCCAGGAACACCTCAAGAAGCCACAAGGGTTCATCTGTAGGAGAACTGTGAGATCAAAGGCAGATCAGGCAGAGGAAAGGATGGGTGGAGAGAGAGCAGTGTTGGCAGAAAGTGATACCAAGTGCAACAGAAATTCAGATTCCTCACAGTCCAGACCTCAGAGGCAGCAAGGAGGCAAGAGGGCTGAGATCAGAGAGCTGAGAGTCCTGGAAGGGGGGAGAAGTGTGGCCCCTACGTTTTCATAACCACAAGTGCAAGACATTAAAGTTACACAGGACTAAAACAAAATTAAGAAGCCTCAGAGAGAGAAAGCAGTCCTGATTATTCTCAAAGCACCTTTTGTAACGAAGAGTATTATATAGCAGAGTAGGATATTAAACCAAGGTCTTCTCCACAGGTTGCAAGGCAGTAGTGAAACGTGAGAGTTGAACAGACTGGAGGTGGGGAGCAGGAGAGTGCTGCCCAGAGCCCCAGAGCCAGAGCTGCTGGGCAGCCAGCCCCAAGCCTCGCCCCCAGACCCCAGATTCACATCTCTGCCCTGCAGAACTGAACTGGTTCTGCCTCCACCACGCTGCCATCCTCTTCCTCTGCCATACCTCCAACATGTTGCTCTTCTACTTTTGTGTGTTCAATACTGTTACATGTTTATGGACAAATATTTTTCCTTCACTTTGACAGAAAGAAGTTAAAAAAGGAGGTAGTGAGTGTTGCCATCTGAGACCCAAAGGAAGTTTCAGAGATGGAGTTCCAATGTACCAAAAGTAATGAAGAGACTAAATTATGGCCTTCAGCAAATACACCAGTCTGCCATAGACTGTGAACAGGCTGGCCAGCTGCTTTGTCTTCTTTGTTGCCTTTGATGCTCATGGCAGCACCATGCTGCCTGTGGCTGCTGCAGCCCTGTCTGGCACACCCCCCTCTCCCAGCAGCCCATCTGTGACCACCTTCTTTTTTACTCAATTCAATAATAACCTAGTTTTCACTTTATCTTCACTATTGAGTCCTAATGAAACAAAATTCTATCAATCTCTCTAAAGACACATTCAGACTGATATTAAGTGTGTCTCTTTAGTCCCCATGGAGAGCCTGGCAGGAAGGTTGATAAAACACAGAATGTCCTTTTCCCTCCTAAGGGCAGATTTTAAACTTATCTTGTTCTTACCACGGCAGTAACATAAGGGCTGATGTTAAGAGCCCAATTATGTGAAACTGCTGCCGAGCACTTAGCAACTGAATGGCTATTAGCATGATAGAAATCAGACACAACGATCTGCATTAATTAGTATCCCTGTTGTTAGCACTAGATACATGCATTTCTAAAGAAATACCTGTAATATTCATCTGAATTGCATTCCCATGAATAAAGTTGGACTCAAACTCTGTACCAAAGGAAGGAGGACCCTGTGGGTTGCTGTTTTCAGAGCAGGGCTGGCAGAGGGGGACACTCTGCAGCTCTGCCCCTGTGCTGTGTCCAGCCAGGACCATTTCATTTAACCAAATCTCTTTGCTTTTCCCAGAACCCTCAGGTTAAAACAACATTGGCTAATTCATGACACAAATGCCAACTGAAACACATCCATTTCCAGTAGCAAGAGGTAACACTTGATTCAGCTCTGAGGAGGCTGTGCAGGCTTTCTCTGCCTGTCCACTGGCAGCTCTGCCTGTCCAAATGGTGAGGAGCTGAGAATAACTACCCACCAGCTTTGTTGGGCTGCTGGGCACCCATGTACATCTCTGCTCCTCAGGTGTGGTCAGAGCCAAAGTTGCTCAAGATCACCCCTACTGACATGCTCTTCCAGCCTCTCCTCAAAAACCTGAATTTCCCTTTACCCCTGTTGCTCACACTTTTTTTTTTTTTTTTCTGTATTTACACATGAAGCTAGAAAGTAGCAACAGCAAGAAGAACTGAGATGTTGAAAAAAGTGAAGTGGAGAGAAAACTGGCCAAAATGGAGAGGAGTCCAAAAAGCTAGCAGGGAAGAAGGATGAGGAATGAGCCACCCAAGTGAAAAGCAGTGAGCAGATCTGAGCACAAACCCCACAGTGGGAAAAGCTGGTCCTGGCACTCTGCTGAGGGAACAAGGGGTGATGTGCCAGGAAAAAGAGATGTGGTAATGAAAGCTAAGGACAGAGTGACTGACAGGCACTGGCACTGCCAAACACCAATGTGTGAAAAATTGTCCTCACCGTCCCCTCTGCTGGTTTGCAACTTGACAAACCTAGGAGCCCAGCTGGCACTGAGGAGTGCTTGGAAGAACTGGGCACAAGGAGTCGGTACAGGGAGAGCACAAAGATGAGGTGCAGCTGAAATTTGAGGAGCAGATACTTGGCAGGAGGACAGAAGCATTCAGGGACACAGTGTAGGACAGTGCTGTCAGGATCCCTCTCTCAGCTGACAGGGCCCCTCTACATCATCTTGGCAAATCTGCAACAGTGCTCATACTTTCATTCCTCAAATCTAGTACCATGCTCCAGAAACAGATCATTATTTCCACCATGCCAAGCTCAGAGTTTTTCACTGTGCCCAGAAAACAAGTCTCCCCATGGCCTACTCCATCCCTGGCAGTCCTGCAGGAACACTTGGGTGAGGAATATCTCACTGTGGCTGACTGAGTTTTTCCTTTCTGATTTCAGTGACATAATTAGGAAAGCACAAATGATGAGGCTTTTTGAGAAGGCATGCTCCTTCCCTCTTTGCTGGCACATCTGTAGTAGTCCTTCTCACTACATTTGTGTCATAGATTTACTTCATTTTTGTTGAAAGAAGGGGTTGTCAGAAATCTGAAAATGGAAACTGAGCCAGGGTCCTACCTTAATCCTTAAAACTACACAGCTGCCTCAGACTCCCTCACACAGATTGCTTAAAAATGTGGTGGTATGCGATGACTTACCATCATCAACCAGCAGGGAATGGCAGATAGTGTGTCAGGAGATACCTTCAGCTTATAAAGCATGTTTCTTCTAGAACGTCCCTAAAGCCCAGTATTAAAATCGGTCAGCAAAAATTATTAATTCTCATTAAATTTGATTAAAAGACCTGCATTTTCTTAGCTATGTTTCAGGTGGTGATCCTAAATAAAAATGCACATGCCAGTTCTGAAGCAAGAGAAATAAATGTTAATTGATTCTCTATAAATTGGAAACATGTAATTTTGTCACCAGCCCCCATGGCTCTTATCACAATATCAAACTTCACTGGACCATTACCAAAAACAATCCTACAGCTGATTCAGAAAGCACAATAACTCATTCAAAAGCTTCTTATTTCCTCCAGACTCAGTGATTAAAAGTGGGATCCTTCAGGGGAATTTAATGGTGCTAAGTTCCCATTTGCCACAGAAACACTCATACATTACCACAGGGTGGTGGTTACGAACCAGGTCTGAACCATGTGGACATGGGAAGCAGAGCAAATTGTCAGTGAGAGCCATGCAGCCAGAATGAGTTGGTGAATTTGCACACCCAGCAGTAAACACCTATTCAAGTATCCCCACTGGAAAACATCTCATTTACTTCAACAGATGGTTTTCCCTCAGCAGAGGCAGTGTCCTGTGGACAGTGCTCCACTGCAGGGGTCTGGTTGACCTCCATACAAAACACCTTCTCTTCACCTGGCTTTCCCTTGAACAGTACCCTTACAGAAAAACTTTAGGAAATACTATCCCTGCAGAAATCATCAGAGACTATCCTGTTTGACCCTTTAAGAATAAATTAAAGGAACAGAAATGAACCATATTTCTCAATAGTTCTGCAGAAATAATTCAATTATTCAAAGTGCTGCCCTACCCCACGCTAGACTCTTGCTCCAGTACATAAAATAATGTGTGAGACTTGTTCAGCATCCAAAGTTTAAGTCATCAAGTTCTACAGATGTTGAAAGTTCATATACAGTCATCCAGAAATGACAAGGAAAGAGCTGCAGGCAGCTATAAAGTATCATGGCATCCATAATCATTTCAGAACCAAAGAAAAATAAAAGTAACAGTTGACTAAAAGAATCCCCAACATACTGCAGTCAGAGCTGCTTATTCTTGTCCTACCTGCCAAGGACACAGAAAAACTTATGCTTTTTGCAACAATCCTCTATATATTTGAAGATTTGAATATTGCATGTTCCTCTTTTTCATAGGCTGCCCCAGCCCCTGTTTTTTCAGCCCCCTCTGTCACGTCATGTTTTGGAGATCATTGTCCTTGTTCTCGTCCGGGTTCTTTCCAAAGTGCAGTCTACAAATACAGACTCCACCCTACACCTCAGACCCTCCTTGCCTGATTTTGCAGACAGGAATATAGCATATATCTCTAAATTTGCTGCTTTCCTGCAACAGCAACCCACTGAGACACATCCTGAATTGATCTCCATAAGGAAGAAGTTGATCTCCCTGTTGCAAATTTTAAGGGTACTCCAGAGGATATTCTTGAAGAGTTGTCTAGCTAAGGCAGTCCAAATTTCAATGTAGGAGGTAACTGCTGACTGGGAAGGGAGTCTGGGAAAGCTGGCATCAGGCAAGGTGTGTCTGATAGATGCACAGCCAGTACCACATTCAGCTTGTGAGACACAGATAGGCTCTCAGACACCTTCCAAAGCTCTGCTCCCCAGCTGTGTTCCTGCAGTGGGTTCTCCTCTGTGCACAGTTGTTCTTTACACCAAGGACTTTTATCCCATGTTTTTTCAGAAAAAATACTTTTCACTTACTGTACACCCCTACCTTGTGAAAGAAGAGACTGCATTGTAGCCAGTATCACCTCTTACTGCTTTTTCTTTCCTTGGTCCATGCTGGAACAACTGCTTTTGGCATTCTTGGGACTCATATTTTAATTATTATTTAAAGGAATTGCCAGTTCTACTTAACTCCTTTTTCCTTCAGGCTTCCTCCCTGAAATTACCTACCAATTTTGATTTTACTCCAGACTTCTGTCTATAGTTTGTTCTTCTCTCACTTTGTATTCCTGAACAGCAAGTATATTACCTTTTATCTTCATAGTCAACTTGTTTTGTTTTACTGGTTAGACTCAAACCTAGAATTTACCTTTTTAAATTACTTTTTATATCTATAAAGAAAGTGAAAAAAAAATCGTTTTCCATCTCATTCATATAGGTAGAAATAGGCAGATATATTTATGAAACACATTATGGCAACAAGTGCTGGAATTTCTCACCAGTCTGCATCCCACTCATCCTTTCCCAGCAGAGGTGCAGATGATTATAGCCCTCCGTGACCGCCTGCCATGCTCTGTGCTTTGGATGACACTGCTGGATGCTGAAAGGCAGCCTGGTCCACCTGATTTTCCTACTACAGAAGCCTGCAGGAACATGTGCAGCCACAGTGCTCCTTCAGACAGAGGCAGTATCTCCTGTGAAAGCCTTCCCCTCCTCTTCGGCGCAGCAGCCGCAGGTCACGCAGCATTGGGGCCTGTGGAGCTTCCTTCTGCACTGATGGGGTTCAGTCCCCACTTCGTGTTTGGGCAAGGATCTGGTCAATCTCTCCTGCTAAGGAACAGGTTCTGACTTCCCTTTGCAGTGTTCCCTCTCTCGTTAGCAATGCTGCTGCAAACCCTCAGCTTTCCAGATTTTGCATTTTCAGCATCCACTCTATCTGGACTCCTGGAATGATGATCCTTTCTCTACCTGACTTTTCCTCACCCAGCTCTTGCAGTCTGCTTCCCCAGAACTATTCTCCACACTGGAGCATGTTGGTCTCCTCACCCTCACCAGGAGAAAAATGTGGAGTCCAGTCCTTGGTAACCCAGAGAGGATCCAGGCTGAAACACAGTGTGTTTGTGGTGACCATGGGGCCTGGCCCTCAGAGAGTCAGGTCAGGGCAGGTCTGGGCTCTGCAGCACTGTGCTCCACCATTCCTGCCTCTCAGGCTGTGTCCCAGCCCACCTGTCAGCCATGTGAAATTCTCTTTGTTACCCTGTTCACACACAGATGCTGGGGCTGGGGGTTCACAGGCTCTCTCCCAGCCCAGCTGCCTCCTGCTTTCTCATTAGGTAGCAAAAAGAGGGCAGAGATGTTACTTCTCATTAAACTGATGTAGCTGGGGAAGCTGCAGCAGATGGCTCTGGCTGGAGGGATTATGTGGCTGTGCTGGGATTCCCCATAAATTCATCTCAGACAGAATCAGTTTTCTCATAATCTGAAAAGGCTGAAAGTCTCTTAAAGAAGCTGAGGAGTAGGAGCAGCATTAGAGCCACAACAAATCCCCTTCTGTACAAGGGTATTGCTTCTGTCTGCCAGTGCAGCTCGTTTCACAACAGCAGAAATGGGGCTGGCTGCACCAATTCTAGACGTTAGCTCTTTTCATTACAGGATTTCCTTGTCAGAAGGAGAACCAAGATTCGCCTAGGTGAGCTGGTGTCTCCTCTAAGTAGGCACCTGCATTGTGTAAGAGAAGCCCAACATTTGAGAGACTTGTTTTTTCCTCAGTGTGCACAGGTACCATTGGCTTTGTTAGCAGTTACTATGTGTGTCAGGCATTAAAACCCCTAATATTCAAAAGGAGTCAGGTGAAAGTTTTCAGCTGTGTCATTTTGGCTATTCTTCTCACCATTTATGTTCAATATCTCTGAAAATATTATGAGGTTGGCTCTTTCTGTGTTGAACATATGAAAGAGATGGTAACTCTGTCCCCTACTTTTTTCCAGTCTATTCTCTATACAGGTTATGTTTTAACTTTCTACAGGTCACCGAGTTTCTCCAGTCTCAGAAGGACTGGGTTAACATCAAGGTTATACCTCCCTAGCCCAAATGCAAACAGGTGGCTACTAAAACAGGGCCATTTCCAAACTGTTTGTGAGCTGATGCCTTAAATTCTTTTCCAAAGAATCAGGAATAAATAACTCAAGTTTGTGTGTCCTCTCAATGTTGAAAGAAGTGTTCCTATGTATTTAAGTCAAGAGATTTCTGCAAGCCTACATATTTTTTGACATCTCCAGAAACACTTAGGAGTTTGGATTTTTGGGGGTTTTTTGCAGGTTTTTTTTTTTGTTTGTTTGTTTGTTTTTGGTTGTTGTTGTTGTTTTTTTTAACTTACAACACTTTGAAGTGGGCATCTGCAGCATGGTACCTAAACTACAGGAGCTGGGAAAGGCTGAGGTCTCAGAGGCAGAGACTGCTGGGGAGTGGGGTTGTGATAGGAAAGGGAAGCAAGATTGTAGAGTTGTCAGTGATGGGTAACTTAGATAAAGCAGTGTAGGCATGGGGGAATAATCATGTCTAGGTTAGAAAATCTATTCCAAAATTCATTGTGGATTCACAATGAAAATTCATTACTTAGATGCATGTAAATGTTAGAGGGAATTTTAGACAAGCTAATTCACCTAATATACCAAATTATTGCTGATAGGGGTTCAAACAGATTAATAATCAAGCCAAGATATCCAATTTCCTCTTTCTCTTCTCAGTACTTTTAGTGGTTGTCATTGCATCTTATTTGGAAACATACAGGCTGTGCAGTGTGAGGGTTATTTCCTAGTTTCTGAAATGCTGCAAATCCTTTTTGGGACTGAGAAGCAACTATTTCCTATCCTCAACTAAAATTATGATGGCCATTCCCATAATTTCTACCAAATCTAGGCAAGTTTTCACTCAGCCTGAGCACGGATCTACTGTTGGCACAACCCAAACCCACAGAAGACAATGTGACCCTTTCAGCTGCATTTGACCCATGAATGAGCAAGTAAGGGACAGGATCTCCACCCAGGTCACTCCCAGGGAAATGTATTCTTAATTTGAGATATGGGATTGTGGCACAGAGGAGCTATTTTGGCTGAGAAACCAGCCTGTGTCCAAGCACATTTGGGAAGTCAAATATACAGGAGCCAAGTCTCAGTTCTCACATTAAAATCAATCAGTTAGGTTGCAACATTCTGTTTATGCTGCCAAGCTGGGATGGCCAACAGTATTTGTTTTGTCTCCAGTATACTCCAAGATGAGCATAACAGGCTAAAAAATCCCACATCTTGTGGGAGCTGCCAGGGCCTCTTCCTTTGTGAAGACAGAAAGATGACAAATCAGGGCAGAGAACAGAGCAAAGAGAATGGGCAGTCACAGCATTCCCAGTCTCTTGTCCAAATTGTCTACCTCCCAGATTGCAAAAGCCAGAAATAAAAGGAAGTTATGCAGCCCTATAAGAAGCAAGGGACACTTATGCAGAAATGCAGAGATGAGCTGGTGCCATGCAGCAAAAAGTTGTACTAAAAGAGAAGATGCATCCAGGAAAACAAAGCTGGCTGGCAAGGTCCAAGGGGATTTGCTTGCTTTGCACCAGTATGGATATTAATCAAAAGCACTTTCAAAAGCACATATTAACTTTCCTTCAAGAAACAAGGATTCCACACAGAACTGCTCTCCTCCATTAATAGAAGCACCTTGTGGAAATGTCTCTGGGAGTCACAGCCTGCAGTGCCCCTCTCTCACCAGCTTTGCACTGGGAATGCACCTCCAGCGAGTGCCTGCAAGAGCCAGAGCCTCCCCAGCAGAGGCTGAGCACTGCCACACTGCCTCCAAGTTCTAGGTTCTGACCACCTAAAAATTCAGGTTCTCAATGCACAGAGTGTTTATGGCTTTTGTCAAGCCATAGCCTTAGTGAATGGGACTTCGATCAAAAACTCTTCCTCTGTCTCTAGATACCCTCAACCCCCTGGTATATTCTCTCTCGGTCAGAAACTATTAGCTTCACATCACGGTTTTTTGGCATGGCACCTCTGTAAAGAAACAGGTTGCAGCTGTAGCCAAGCATTTCGCTTAGCTCAGCACAGCAGGAGATGCTGGAAGCAGGGGGTTAAACATGTTGGAGTAACCACAGCCCTTCAACTTCCCCTTGCAGCCAAACTCAGAACCTGCCAAGTGCTGTGTTCCAATAAAATGCAACTCACACAATCTGTAAGTGCAATAAAATAGCTGTTAACAATTCTGTAACTCTCCCTCTTCTAGCTTGTAAAAGCCTGAAGGTCAGCTGGAAGTCAAGCTGCATTTCTTTGGAAAGAGGGCAGGCCAATCCCGGGTGACCGGTTCCTGTCCTTTCGCCTGCTCCTCTGGGGTTTCTGAAGGGCAAGCACTGTGCCTGAAGGGGTCTTCTGCCTTATTCCCACCACAGGGGAGCAAACAGAGCACGAGGGTGTATGGCCAAAGGGGAGCAGGTACCAAAGGACCTTGCCCATTCCAGGGCAGCTCACCTCTGCCTTTCATCAGCAGTGACACTGAGTGAACATCTCAGTTGTGTTCCCCCTTCTCTGGACTTGACACTGCAGATGCTCAGGACCATGGAGTGAGAAGAAAAGCAATTTCAAACCCTGTCCTTCTAGGAATGAGCAAGACTTAAAATCACCTGATGACCTCCAGGTTGGCTGAGGGGGCTAGGTATGCACACCCAAACACAGTGCTCCTGCAGTCATGTATGTTGAAAGTTAGGGTCACTCATCAGGGGGCTGAAGCAGCTCTGCCTCATATGAGAGAGAGGAAGCAGGATGGGTGCTGAGAGGAAGAACAAGGGTAACAGAGGCAGAAAAAATAATCACAACTCCCTCATCACAAGACACTTCATTTTTAGTTTGGCAAATCAAGTGAATTTACTTGTCATCTCCAGGGTCAAAAGCCTCCTCACGTAATCACTGAGATTTGGAGGGACAGAATGTGCCAACACTAAGAGTAAAAACAACCAGGATGAAAGCAATGTTTTCCCCAGTAATTTCCCAGTTGTGTTCCCAAGTATAAAAAATTCTTGAAAGAAACAACATCCAGACAGGCCAGACAGAGGGTTGAGCCACACCATTGGAGCAGCCTGGTGAAAGCTGCAGTCGTTGCAAAATGGCATAATCCACTTCAGTTAATTACCAGTTGAGAGAGCAAAGCCTTCATGCCTGGATCCTTTTATTGCTTTAGCAAATGTTATTATATTTTACATTTAAACTCTGATTATTTCAACTAAGAAAGGAGGGACTCAAAGGGGAAAAACAAAGAAGTGCACTGACCTGCAAAACCAGTTCAAACACAGGCTTTGAAATCAAGCATTTTTTCCAGGATGACATAGGAATACTGAAAATCCTGCTCTTCCTAACAGGCTTTTGCTCACCATTACTTTATTGTAGTTGAGGCCAGGGCCTTCAGGGGCAGATTTGGATGAGCACTGCGAGGAAGGAGGAAAGGTGAGGCTGAACACCATCAGCAGGCTGAGTATTGTCCTCATCTCCAGGTGCTGCAAACCCATGTGAACAGAGGAGATCCTAAGGTTTTAACAGATCTGCAACACTTACACAGATCAAGTGCTGGCCTTTTTAATTATTTTTTTTTTAAGAAGTGCCCTTTAGAAATTCCATTTGCCATAATGGAATTTGCCAATTCCATACCATTGACAGAAGGATACAATGTCTGTTGTGTTGCACTAAATAGTTATTTAGTTGTTCTTTTGCACAGAGTGATTGCGAATTTGCAAAGTAGTCTTTTATATTGCACTGAACAGCTTATGTTATATCACTGGTTTGTTATCCCTTTCCCCCATCACATGCTCTTTCCCTCACCCACCCCAATACCCCCTGGTGGTCTGTCCCTCAGTTACCCCTCCCCTCGCCACTCCTCACTGGTATCCCATTGGCTGTGGACCTCTTCCTCTGGCCCCTTTCCCCCGGGGTATAAAAGTCCCCTGCCACCTCTTTCTCCCATGTGTTTGTCTACCTGGTGTGTCTCTTGGAATAAAGGACAATGTTTCCCACGTGGAGGAGAGCGCTTCTCAATCTTTTACTTTTGTCTATGAAGTATTGTGTGGGCAAGGGTCCATAGCTAGCCGGAGTGGACCCCAACAGCCCAGGAAACTCGATATCTTCAAATGGCAGCTTAGGTAACAGCAAGATGCACCAAAAGAATGATGAAACACATTCTGGTTTTCACCCAGCTTTGTGTGCTCTGTCTATCTTTAATCAGGGAAAAATCTGGGTCTCTTGGGGGTTTGGTTACAGGAAACCAGCTGTAGTGTTGGAAGAAGACAGAGCCTTTCCAGAGGGATCTGGTGGGGTTTATGCCTGGTGATGTGCTACAAAAGTTCAGATTGGCCTCAAATAGAGCTCTGTTCTGCACCCTCTTCCGGGAAACACCATGGAGATATGGTTAAGGTGTGGGTGGTCAAGAGCTGGGGAAACAGTACATGAGTACAGAAAACAGCCCTGGGATGTGTCACACAAGGCTGGCATCCCATCACCTTCATCTGCCAGCGTGTGCCTCCCCTCCGTGCTGCTGCTGCCACCACTTTGGGGAAAACCGCCGGATGAGGCGAATTTTGTCCCAAGCCCGGTGGGATCCCCGCGTCCCGATCTTGCTGTGCTGGGACAGCGCGGAGCAGAGGGAGGTGGGGGCGGCAGAGGCAATGGAGGCAGTGGATGCAGTGGAGGCAGAGGGAAGCGATGGATGAGGTGGATGCGGTGGAAGCAGAGGGAAGTGATGGATGAGGTGGATGTGGTGGATACGGTGGATGCGGCGGATGTGAAGGATGCGGCGNTTAGAAATTCCATTTGCCATAATGGAATTTGCCAATTCCATACCATTGACAGAAGGATACAATGTCTGTTGTGTTGCACTAAATAGTTATTCAGTTGTTCTTTTGCACAGAGTGATTGCGAATTTGCAAAGTAGTCTTTTATATTGCACTGAACAGCTTATGTTATATCACTGGTTTGTTATCCCTTTCCCCCATCACATGCTCTTTCCCTCACCCACCCCAATACCCCCTGGTGGTCTGTCCCTCAGTTACCCCTCCCCTCGCCACTCCTCACTGGTATCCCATTGGCTGTGGACCTCTTCCTCTGGCCCCTTTCCCCCGGGGTATAAAAGTCCCCTGCCACCTCTTTCTCCCATGTGTTTGTCTACCTGGTGTGTCTCTTGGAATAAAGGACAATGTTTCCCACGTGGAGGAGAGCGCTTCTCAATCTTTTACTTTTGTCTATGAAGTATTGTGTGGGCAAGGGTCCATAGCTAGCCGGAGTGGACCCCAACAGCCCAGGAAACTCGATATCTTCAAATGGCAGCTTAGGTAACAGCAAGATGCACCAAAAGAATGATGAAACACATTCTGGTTTTCACCCAGCTTTGTGTGCTCTGTCTATCTTTAATCAGAGAAAAATCTGAGTCTCTTGGGGGTTTGATTACAGGAAACCAGCTGTAGTGCTGGAAAAAGACAGAGCCTTTCCAGAGGGATCTGGTGGGGTTTATGCCTGGTGATGTGCTACAAAAGTTCAGATTGGCCTCAAATAGAGCTCTGTTCTGCACCCTCTTCCGGGAAACACCATGGAGATATGGTTAAGGTGTGGGTGGTCAAGAGCTGGGGAAACAGTACATGAGTACAGAAAACAGCCCTGGGATGTGTCACACAAGGCTGGCATCCCATCACCTTCATCTGCCAGCGTGTGCCTCCCCTCCGTGCTGCTGCTGCCACCACTTTGGGGAAAACCGCTGGATGAGGCGAATTTTGTCCCAAGCCCGGTGGGATCCCCGCGTCCCGATCTTGCTGTGCTGGGACAGCGCGGAGCAGAGGGAGGTGGGGGCGGCAGAGGCAATGGAGGCAGTGGATGCAGTGGAGGCAGAGGGAAGCGATGGATGAGGTGGATGCGGTGGAAGCAGAGGGAAGTGATGGATGAGGTGGATGTGGTGGATACGGTGGATGAGGCGGATGTGAAGGATGCAGCGGATGCGATGGATGCAGTGGAGGCAGAGGGATATACGATGGATGTGGTGGATGCTGTGGAGGCAGAGGAATACGATGGATACAATGGATGTGGTGGATGCGGTGGATGCAGTGGACATGATGGATGCGGTGGATACAATGGACATGATGGATGCGATGGATGCGGTGGATACGATGGATACGGTGGATGCGGTGGATGCGGTGGAGGCGGAGGGAACGGGGGG